>LPNX010662539.1:393870-432976 GCA_001517045.1 Pseudotsuga menziesii
AAACCTTATATTAGAAAGCAACTTGAACCTAACCCAGTAATTCCCAAGCTCTAAACACCATGAGAGCTTGGACTATACAATATATTTTCATTAAGTGATTGAATGAAGTAATCCACTTAAAATAACTATTTTATCAAAATATTTTTTTTTCTACATACCTGTTAATATCATCATCAAACAAAACTGTCGATGAGGACAGAGTTCAAGAACTTTGTCCACATGAACTATATCTCACAAAAGATAACAAGTGTTCAACCAAGCCTCACAAGTTTGCGATGTTGCAACCTAATGAAACATAATACCAGGAGTCGTCACCATTATTAGCCAACACTTATTATCTATTTTAGAGTTAGTGAATTGAAAGTGGCTAAGTCAATGCAAAAAATAAAGGTAATAAGTTTGACTAAATAAACTATTTTGATAATTGTACCTACATCTTCTGCTACATGCATTGCTTGCATGCCTCACCTATCTCAACGTAATATCAACATTATTATTATTGGTATGTGTACCTTCTCTCACTGACAGTGTTCTTCCTATTTATTCTCCAAAACAACTATATTATAGGGCCTTTTGCCACGACATTGTTTTGCATGCAACTTTTATTTTGTCAATCTTAGAAAGAAAGTCGAACCTAACCCAGTATTTTCCAAATTGTAGCGGCAATACGGGTTTGCCAGAATTCTGCCAAATGTTATGGATTTCTTCTTTAAGGTGTTTTATTATAGAAACCTTATATTAGAAAGCAACTCGAACCTTACCCAGTAATTCCCAAGATCTAAACACCATGAGAGCTTGGACTATACAATATATTTTCATTAAGTGATTGAATGAAGTAATCCACTTACAATAACTATTTTTCAAAATATTAAATTTTTTTCTACATACCTGTTAATATCATCATCAAACAAAATTGTCCATGAGGATAGAGTTCAAGAACTCTATCCACATGAACTATATCTCACAAAAGATAACAAGTGTTCAGCCAAGCAACGGTGACGATTCGTGGTATTATGCCTCACAAGTTTGCGATGTTGCAACCCCATGAAACATAATACCATGAATCGTCCCCAGTATTAGCCAACACTTATTAGCTATTTTAGAGTTAGTGAATTGAAAGTGGCTAAGTCAACGCAAAAAATAAAGGTAATAAGTTTGACTAAATAAACTATTTTGATAATTGTACCTACATCTTCTGCTACATGCATTGCTTGCATGCCTCACCTATCTTGACGTACTATCAACATTATTATTCTTGGTATGTGTACCTTCTCTCAATGACAGTCTTAGTTTAAGGATGTATTGAGGTTTATACCACATATTTGATAGTGTATGCATCCAATACTTGCTAGTTACTTGATCACTATCAGGGAACAACTTCAGCTCTATCCTGTTAACCTTACTTCATCCAACTAAAATCAATTCACATATTCAGAGAACACAATACTAAAGCTGATAGCTTATCCAAAGAAGCATTAACCTTGGCCTCAGGCCATTTCAGTTTATTGAATTCAATGATGGTGAATGTACTGATCAAGGCACTTTCCAGCTTTTCTAGCCTTTAGCACTTGAGTATTTTATGTGATGTTGCTATTGACATCCTTTGGATAATTGAGGTGGACGATCCCCTCATATTACTGATCTCTCTTGTTTATTGCTTCTTTGGATTAGCTACTTTAGTATTAGACTTGAATTCTTTGTTTGTTGAAGGTTAGTGATGTGGATGTAGTCAAGATTCCTAGATTATAGCTGTTACCTTTGAAGGTTTGTCCAGTATTCCTGTGAAGCTGATCAATTGTCATCTGTTTGTTGATGATGAACATAGATGTATCTATTCCACGTGCTCAGCAATAGATGAAGTTGTAACTAAGTTACCTTTGATTTCAATGAAATAACAAGGAACTGATATTTTCCCCTGGGAAAACAAAGTTACTTGATCACTAATATCAATTGATATTCCATCACTCCTATTGGTAACTCCAATTTTTTCACATTTCTAGTAACCTACAAATTCCAATCTCTTTGTTTTCACGGAGTTTTTGTGACGTTATGGGTGCAAAAATAGTGGAGATTGGCATCCTAAGGTTGAAAATTAGCATCCTAAGGAGCACTAAGCAAGCTACAACACTTTGTAGTAAATCGAATGAGTAGAGATATAATGTCTTTAGATGACCTTTGTGGTGTAGAAAGTTGGTTAGCTTTAGAATTATTCCCTGGTGTGAGTGATATTTGATGTTTCCTTGCCCTTAAACCAAGTACTAGGTTTTTTTATGTCCTCCAATTTTTTATTTGATGATTTAATGCCAATTTTCACCTTAGGGTTGAAAATTAATATGGGAATGCAAGCATCATCAAGACAAGCTAAAAGGAATAAATCAAAAAATATTACAGACTGCTATAAATGTATTTAAAACATTCTTTTCATTCTTGAACATGCCAAGTAGCAGATCTGGAAATGTTCGCTCTTCACTACCATGGATTATATATATATATATGATTGTTGTAGGTTACCACTGGGAAATATGCCTCTGAAGTGTTGGCTTATGCACTACAAAGTAGCAGTGAAGAGGTTAAAACATCCACTCTATAGGATCTCCAAGAACTCAACATTATTATTTTTCCATTACTGTAAAGGTGACGTACTAGAAGATTTTCCTGGACTTGTTGATTTCACCATGATGTTGAACATAAATGATGAACAGAGAGGAGCACTAAGTAAGCTACAACACTTTGTAGGAAATTGAATGAGTAGAGATATAATGTCTGGAGCAGTTTGCATACATCCTTTACTTGAATGATGTTAGTTCTTGGCAATCCTAACATCATTCGGGTGAAGGATGTATGCACACTGCTGCAATATCATGATTCGGCCATGAGGTGCTTAGTTGATTGGAAATTGGGTTAGGTAATACTTTGCCATTAATGGAAAATCATGAATCTTATGGTTTATGATTTGGGTCTTGAAGCAAGTACTAGGTATTTTGATGTCCTCTATTTTTTATTTGAACATTTTATGTCAATTTTCACTGTGTCTGGTTTTTTTTGTCCCTCTTACAATTAACACGATAAGATGACCTTTGTGGTTTAGACAGTTGGTTAGCTTTAGAATCAGCAAATATTACAGACTGATATAAATGTATTTAAAACATTCTTTTCATTCCTGAACGTGCCAAGTAGTAGATCTAGAAATGTCCGCTCTTCACCACCATGGATTATATGTGTGTGTGTGTGTGTGTGTGTGTGTGTGTGTGTGTGTGTGTGTGTGAGATTGTTGTAGGTTACGACTGGGAAATATGCCTCTGAAGTGCTGGCTTATGCACTTCAGAGTAGCACAGAGGTTAAAACATCCACTCTACAGGATCTTCAAGAACTCAACATCATTATTTGTCCATTATTGTAAAGGCATTGTACTAGAAGATTTGAGAGGACTTGTTGATTTCACGATGAAGTTGAACGTAAATGATAAACAGAGAGGAGCACTAATCAAGCTACAACACTTTGTAGTAAATTGAATGAGTAGAGATATAATGTTTGCAGCATTATGCATACATCCTTCACTTGAATGATGTTAGTTCTTGGAGATCATGTATAGTGGATATTTTAACCTCTTCAGTGCTACTTTGTAGTGCATATATATATATATATATATAATCCATGGTGGTGAAGAGCGGACATTTCACTTGAATGATGTTTGGGTCTTGAAGCAAGTACTAGGTATTTTGATGTCCTCCATTTTTTATTTGATCATTTTATGCCAATTTTCACCGTGTCTGATTTTTTTTTGCCCCTCTTACAATTAACAGGATAAGATGACCTTTGTGGTTTAGACAATTGGTTAGCTTTAGAATTATTCCATGGTGTGAGTGATATTTGATGTTTCCTTGCCCTTTTTCCATCCCCTTGTTTTCATCAAATCATTGAGGAAGGCATGATATGGTTAATTTAAGAGCCTTTTAATTTGTGGGGTATAGTCTTTTTTGGTTCTTTCTACTATGGGATTGCCTTAGGGTTACATTAGGGTTGAAAATTAGTATGGGAAAACAAGTTAGTGTTTCCTTAGGGTTGAAAATTAATATGTGAAAACAAGCATCATCATGAATATACATACTAGATCGGCATAAAACTTTGTTTCATAGAGTAGTATGGGTGAACAATAGAAGACTACAAATGAATGATAAGTTAGGGATAATCTTCATTATAAAAGGACCTTTGGGTAGGCAGAACAGGGCATCAATTCATCCTCCATTGGATTCCTTCAACCATTCATCTCACTCCCCTTCGTTCGTAGGTCTCAAAATATTTACTTTGGGAACACAGTGCTTATACAGTTCGATCAAAGCCATCAGCTGTGCAAGATGTTGAAAGTAAGGATATTGTTTCATGTTTCACTCTTTTTGTCAAAAGGAATACTGAAAAGTTAGGAAGTACCAAAGCTAGTCATTATGTGCACGTGGATTTAATATAGGGAGAGAAGTCATGTCTACTTTTTTGTTCTTGAATGGGAGCAATGATGAAACCACAATAGTGGTTTATAGATGGCAATCATGTAATGGAAATCACAGGGCAACTGTCAAACATTGGGAATAATCATTGCACTGATAGGGGGCCTTAATGTAGAACAAACTTGGTATTTTAGGGCCAACTGGGGTTGTTAATTCTCTTATGCACAGGTCCAGATATTTTTAGGGTTGTTTTGTGACATACGGTTGCAAGGAAAGCCACCAAAGACTGTTATTTGCTATTGATCTCCTTGAAGAGACTGTCGAGAATCACCTAAAGAACAATCCAACTTGGTTTATAGGGTCTGAAATTAAAAGTTATTGGTTTTATTTAGGTTTGTTTACCCCCCTTTTGTGGAAAAAAAGCACCCAGAATTCATGATACTACTATAAATTGTTGTTTAGGAGGTTGGAACAACCCTTATTTATTCCTAGAATGAAGGTTTGAGGCTATTGGAGTGCCCAAGCCTGCTCTTTATGTCCATATCTGTGCCCAGAATTGTTTGTTAATGTCATTTCAACCCTCAAATTCAACCAAACATTTCTCAAAGCCTATTTTTCCATTGTTCGTCACTTTTCGTAGGGCTATTCATGCCCAGAACTGCCTTTTAACCCTCCAATTTGGCCTAGATTTAGAGGTACGCCCGTTTGGTGATGGATAAGTGCACAAGGGTGCATAAGATGGTGAAATAGGGTTGCTTCATACCCTTTTTTACTGCCAAATAGGTTTTTTTGTGCCCAGAATTCATGTGGATGCTGCTATAAGGCATATGAATGAGATTTTAGGGCTTCTTTCACCCACATATTTCTCATTTTCATAGCCAGAATTGCAAAGACTGCCTCCTCTTGCCATTGATCATCATCTTTTATTGCTACAATGTGCCCAGATCTGAAAGTTGGCGTAATTATAGCTGATTTGAGATGCTTTACTGTTTGTTGTTACCTTCAGAATGCTCCCAAAGTGCTCAGATTTGTCCCTTTGATGCTCATACTTGATTCTAGAGTTGTTTATGGCCATAGGAATGCCCAACATTGCTCCTAGTGTGACATTGAAAATACCAAGTTTGTTATGGAAGCCCTAAATAGGGCCAATTCACCTTGGTGTACTGGTTTATTGTTAGAGGATGGCCTTCTCTCATTATTTGAGGAATATTCACCGTTGGAGACACATGCATAAGGGTAGTGTTCAGCCCTACCAAAGGCGAAAGTCATCATTTGAAGCATGCTTACACTCTTTTATACACCATTTCATGAGAGATATTACATGCTTGGAGGGTAATCATTTAGCTGGTCCACTTGGAAGGTTGTTCACATGGTTCATGCCCTATTTTGGGAAGAACGTTTTTGTATTTGGGAGCTGCTTTATAGATTGACTATTGTGCACATGGGTGGCATCTAGGGCCTACAAAACAAGTTGTGTTTTACTCCAAATAATTTTATGATGTATAGGAATCCTACAAAGCTAATTGTCTCGAAAATGAAGTAGGTTTAGAGTATCGATGTTTATATTTATAGGTTATTTTTTTTTGAATTTAAGTGTCATGTGTGTGACTTGTTCATTCCCACATCCACTTGGTCAATTTAGTACGGATTGGGACGAATTGACCATTTTGTTACCGATCCATTCAGTCATACCCTGATTTGCTTGGTTCGGTACCAAACTTGTCACTCCAATCGTTTCAAAGGCCGAGTCAGCTCGGTTGGGGGTCAACTCGGTTGACTCGGCCACCTCAGTAGAAACACACTTGATTAAATCTGCAACTATTATTGTTTAAAAGGGGGTAGGCCAGTAAAAGGAAAAGGCAATGTTAGGAAACGGAAATGAAAGCAATAAGTGAGAATGGAGAATTATATGTAACTAAAAGAGGGGCATACATTAGAATTTTTTTGAATTTCCAGTGTACTGTTGTAGGAATGCCACTATGCAAATAAGGCATTGACTTGATATTCACAATCCCATTAGTATCATAAATTATGGGAGAGATCAGAAAAACATCCCTACACAAATATTAACCAATAAGTATGGTTTTGGTGTTTCATTTGGAGAATAAAATCCTATAACAATAGTTGTTATTATGACTCTTAAAGGGTCCTAGATGAGATTTGTGCACTTTTAGGCCCTTCAACTTTCAAGCAAAAGAAGCCATGAACAACAAGTATGTGCAACCTAGAAAACATGGAAACGATCATAAAACATATTAGGTAAAATGGATAATCATCTACAACATCACAACATCATTCATGGGAAAACTAAAACCACTTACAACCATAAAAAGTAAGGGTTACAACAACAACGAGTGTAGAGTAAGGAGATAGGAGTGGCCAAGAAAATGAATAATCGGGCCAATGTAGAGTGGAAAAGTGACCACCTAGAAGTTTTGAAGAGGAGATTAATCAATATTCCTTGAAAAAGGAACTCATGTCAAATATGTTTTTTTATGGAAGTGACCAACATACCAACTCCATATCACTTCTATCTGAAGTAAATGTAGATGAATGCGAAGATATGTTCTTTGAAGGAGATAGTCCGTTAAAGGAGAACCTCCAGGTTTTGTACAGAAATATATTGGCATAAATTGTAGTGTTATATTTGATGCATATGCATAACATATCATCTCAAGCTTGACAACGTTGAAAGGCCAAAGTACAATGGCCACAAGCATACATATGAAGCTTATGAAGCCTACCCAATTCATGTTAGGAAAAGGCAATGCAAGCAATAAGTGAGAATGGAGACTTGTATGTAACTAAAAGAGGGGCATACATTAGAATTTTTAGGGCTACCAAATGCCCACACCTATTAACCAAACTCATTCTTGACAAGATTTTTCTTTAACAAGTTTTTTGCTTACAAGTCTTTCCAAGTTTTTTTGCTTATAAGTCTTTCCACATTTTTTTGCTGGTATTTTGCTATGCTTATGCCAAATTTTTGTTCGGCGATGGTGCAGGTAGAACCAAAAAGGTATTTTTCAGACCTGTCTTCCTCCAGCGAAGGGAGTTTGGGAATGCTAGAGGAAAGTGAGTCATCTAGTAGGTCTACACGGGCTAGATCAACTAGATGTCAGAAGATTAGAAGAAAATTCGACAAACGCATGAATTTTTTTCTCCAAGGAGGGGGGTCATGTTCCTATGATGATGAGACAGTGGGATACATCGACGTGCCCTTAAGGTACCAACACCTAGTGAAAAAATGGGTGCCTAGCGATCTTCCTAAAGTAAACACTGATTTTTGTGTGAATGAGAGGATATATAGAATTGCACCGTCATCATTGCATGGATTGGGGTTGTTTTGCATGGACAACATAAAGATTGGATATGGTAGATGTACAGAATTGATGGAGTATGTTAGACCCTATTACAACTACAGTGATTGGATGCACCTGGTCCAATATACACAAAGTATGTGTAGATATGGGTTGTCAGTGAATTATATACAACTGAAAGACAAAGCTCAAAATAAAGGAGCAACGATGTACATGGTTGGAAGGCCAAAAACAACCTGTAATATTGCAGGGTTTATAAACATTACACAACCAGGGTCTACACTAAAAGCAACCCAACTGCATATTCAAGTCGCGTGAAGGAAACCATGTCTTTGTATGTGCAATTAAATCAATAGCTGCTAGCGAAGAACTGCTTATTGATTACAATTTGAATCGTGTAGATACAAACAATGTTAGTATGGTTGTGGTACAACAAACAATTTAACCACCCTTTTATTAATTATTTTAACATCTATAGGACTTTTCGTTAGAATATAATTGAAATTATCTACTTTTCATGTTTCCTTATGTAACTTTTAGTATGTTTTTTATGCAGGTTTCTCTCAGGGGAACCTCCATCTCCATAGATGTTTGTCGACCCAAGTCAAGGCAGTAGGTATACATCGATCTTGCCAATGTAATATTGAATTTAGGATGGAGATACAGATACGTTGTTATGTATTTTCATTAGTATATTAGGTTCGTTTATATACTATTATCTATTTTCCATGCAGAGCGTTGATCGGGGAAGCCAACCGACTACAGCATCAGGGCAACAGCCAAACATGAATGTAATTCTCCATTTCAAATACTTTAAAATCGTAAACATGTATATTGTGACGCATTATGTTTATTTTGTTATGTATTATTTCATTTTTATGGTTGCGTTCATGATGGTAATGTTGTCTACTTTTTTTGCAGATTGATCGGGGAAAGTCCACAGTTTTTGATCAGACGACTAGAGCATCGAGGAAACCAGTAAACCTAAATGTAATTCCACATTCTAAATACTTAAAAAATGTACACATATAAAACATGTAGCATAGTGTTCATTTTTGTTCTATATTTATTAGCTTTTACATATTGCGTTCATTGGGATAATGTTCTCGACTTTTTTTGCAGGTGGCTGATCAAGGTAAATCCCCATATGTTGATTAGACCACACCCTCATCTAGGCATCAGGTAATCCTAGATGTAATCCCTAATATAATTATTTACGCACACTATTGATTTAAAGACTAAGCAATTTTTTATATATTTCAATTGCAGACAGGGGATTCTGTTTTTGAAACAACGTCTCAAAACTCTTTACAGAATGAGGTCTCTCGGTTGATGAGAGATAGTGAAATTAGAGAGTTTGCAAACCCATTGAGGGTGCTACAAAGGACAAGGGGAAAACAAAATGAGGAACTGATTCGTCTGACATTGGTAGTTCCACTAACAGAAGGGATCGAACAAAGGATTCAATTGTTGTTACAGCAACGTAAACAAGTGGACGTAAGTTATCGAATAAAAATGCAAATTCATTTATAAAAACTTTATAATATTTGATTTTATATGCTATTGAACTTATAATACAATGGTTTGAATTTATAGTGCGCTATGGAGATTATTAGTGATGGTCAAGGAAATGTTGGTCCCAGTGACTAAACCACTCCATGTACACCACATACTACTCCCATATTGTCCACTAAACAATCGGCAACACGCTCTACGACACCCCCAAAGGCAGCAGAGGGTGTATAGCTGATGTTTCCCTACCCACAACAGATGTTGCAGAAGACGGGGTGGATGCAGGGTTAGATAGAGATATGGAAGCATTTCCTGGATCTTCTCTTGTGACTAGCACTGGTTCAATAGTGTGTACATTTTTTGTGAATGAAGAACTGGTTCCAATAAATATAGAGAGGATTCCAGGTCATTATAGATTGTTCAATTTAGTTTTTATAGTTTGTGTCTAATATACCGATAATATTTTCTAATGTTAACTAATGATGGAATTAATGTTTTGCAGGAAATGATATATTTTATAAACATATGAATGATTTGGCCTTGGAGATCTTCGGGGCCACCATCCACACAATGTGGAACAAGCAGCCAAAAGCTTTAAAGGATGATCTGACTAATCACTTGGTTAGTCTGTTCAGAAAAGATACCTTCGATACATCAAAGGTCCTACAGAAGGCTGGAAAACATCTGAAGATTGTCCAAGACTAGTATAGGGTTCACCTATAAAAGAACCATAGGTATGAGCGCCCTCTAATGATTCCATCTATGGAGTGGAAATCCCTGGTGGAAGATGGAAAAGAGAAGGGCCTTAGAAAACCAGGAAAGATACCACCAGGTGGAACAGGGAGGTATGCAATACATTCCAAATGTAGTGGTAAGCCTTATTATTACTAGTTTTAATATCAATTTTGGTACATCGACTAATGTATATAAAAACTTAATTAGGATTTTGGACACATCTAAGGCCACAAAGGAAAGAATTGAAAAAATTGGCCAACACAAGCTTGGGCCTGGTAGTTACTCCAACTTGGTGGCCCGATATGTAAATATCGCAAAACCCAAATCCGCATCCAAATATCATACATATTATTATTTTTGTTTTGTTCTGACAAAAGGCTTTAAAATTAATGACATCATGCAAATATGAAGGCCGACCGGTTCAAAGAATTTCCCAATGTGGATTACATGAATCTTGGTTTCAAAAAGGGATTTGACGCCGTTGTTGAACACCGGAGAAGCTTGTCTGTGAATACTGCACGACCTTCTGTTGATCCATCTGGTGCCCAGGTATGTAAAAACTGTACAGTTTAATGATAATTTATTATTGCTCATGCAATTTGTTCCTTATAAATAAATTAACATAAATTATTTATTCCTTTTTGTGCAGGAAAGTAATGATCCCATTCTTGTCGAGGATGTAGTACATGACCAACCAAACGAAGATCATGCTTCTCATCCTGGTAATGAATTTATTAATGTGCTACTATTTTTTATAGACCATTGTAGATGATGAACATTGATTCTAATTCTACACAATTCAACTGCAGAGCATGTAGATGCAGATCATAACTCGGAACAGGTTGGGCCTGTACGAGATAATGTTGAACATGTTAATGTTCCCATGGCAGGTAAAAACACACATTCGTAATATTTCTTAAATGAATTACTAGTATTTATCAAAATATAAATATATTAATGAAATATTTTGACATTATTGTAGAAATTCATCGCCCCTCGCCTGAAGTTCAACCTTGCGAACAGACTAGTAGGGATACTGATGATCAGATTCCTGAAGATGTGACTCTAACTAAATATTTAAAGAGAAGAAAAATAAAAAGGAAGTAACTAAACATATTTTGAGTAATTCTTATTTATAAAAAAAAAACATTTAATGGTTTTTTCCTCTGTTTCATGAATGAATGCTTTACTGAATGGTTTACTAATTTTTTTATTCTTCTGCCATTGACTAAATTAATGTTTTAATGAATGAGTTAATGAATGGTTTAATGAATGGTTTTTTCAGCTGTTGAATGATTGAATGGTTTAATGAATGATTTAATGAAAGCATCTTTCAACTATTGAGTGAAATAATTTGCAGTAGATGCATTTTTATTTGCATTGTTATTTGGATTGTGAAATAGTGAGATAAATTGTTATTTGCAAGTATATACATTGGGTTTGGGGAGTTGAGAGTGATGTGGGGGGGGGGGGAGGGGCCATAAGAGCTTCCACCTTCACATGGTTGGTCCTGTTTAGTAGAGAATATTAAATTATTTTCGAAAGAGAGAGGAGCTCAATGAATGGTAAGGAAGAATACATTAAAAAACATCTATTTTTATAATTTTAGTGTATAATTTTCACTATTGCTATTTGACTCCTCCATTGGAACTTGTTACATATAGCGTTGAGAAACATTTCCATAGTTAAGAGGGAAGAAGTGGAGTTTTGATTAGATCGATGGCCTTATATACATAGTCTTTTTGGTTATCCATGTTTTATCAGGTGATATATTCTTAACAATTAATTTACTTGAATAGTTGAATAGTATTGTAATTTACATTGTAATAGAATTGTATTTATTTAGATTGGTTTTGTTATTTTCATAAACAAACATAAATTTATTTGATGGGTCCTAACATGAAACTATTGCAACCGGACAAAAAATGAAGTATGTTGAATGATGTTCTGAAAGGTAAAGCATAAGAAGACAGTGTGAAGATCCACAAATCAAGGTATAATTATGTTTTCTTTTGTTTGATTGAGCTGTGTATTGGGTATTTATGCATGTGCACACACATACATTTAGTTGATGATGATGATTACCATACATTGAGGCGAACTTTGTTCTATCTTATCTAAACAATAACCTTAAAAATTTTGATTTATCATGATAATTGGCCCCTTGGTAATACTTTACCAATACCATATAGCTAGGACAACAAAACTAAATGTAGGCATTTCATTACAAGAAATATGATAGGCATTTGAGTTTGATGGGAATATGAAAGGTCAAAAGACAGAAAAAGATAGATAGACTTGTGAGGAAAATGGTATCTGAAGCGTTGTTTCCCTATTATTCCGCATGAGTATATTGTTACCTGCCCCAGTTTATCTTTCTCCAGTAGTTTTGTAATTTGTTTCTTAATCTCATATCTTGTTCAACTTTCATGTTTGATTGTGGAGTGGAAAACCTATGTTTATATTTGTGCTTTTCCCTGTAGGTTGTGAGTTGGGCATGGTACACATTGGTATTTTTAGTTTCCATTGTAACTTTTCACCCCAACATCAATGTGCATTTTATTACTCATAATTGCTAATTTGTTACCAAGTCTTATTTGTGCAAATATTTTATTAGGAATTTATATCTTTCTGTATTGCTTCCAATTTATCACCAAGTTTAAAGTGGCCACTTAGAGCAAACATCTCAACTCTGGAATACAAAAGAAGAATGACTACATTGATAATTATGGTAACAAAGTATTGAGATCTGCTTGAAAAAATAAAGATCTATTTTCTACTTTATTTCTGGAAGGCATTGTTTGAATGCTTAAGTTATAAAAACTGTTTATTTTTGTTGTTTTCAGGCAATCTTCCAGAGGTATCCACATCCTGAAAAAGAGTATCAGTAATTTGCACTGATTTACCATGATATATCACTAGATTTGGTATGACATCTTTTCGCTAAAGGCAACATGTTCACATTTGCTGGAAACAGTTTCGAGGTTCTTTCCCAAGGAAAATATGTTTTTATTGAAGAAAGGCCATTTGCAGCCATGAATTTTGGTGGTGTTGATCCTAATCACTTTAAGGGTAAACATCAATATGCTCCTGTTACTCGAAACGGTTACTGGAAGGTATGTAATAGAATCATGTTAGTTTTCCAGGTTTAAGATTGATTGTATTTAAGGATAAACACATGCATACCATGTTCTTTGTATGAGTCAATAGAGTTACTAGTAGGTATGTAATGGGATTAATATACTCTAATAAATTGATTTTTCTATTTCCTTCAGTTTGACATGGGAGACTTCCTCATTGATGATCAATCAACAGGTCAACATACAGTCCATCTTATTCAATTGGGCACATGATTGCTTCTTAAGGAATCTTATGAAACTATTGATGGCATTTTATGAACATTTTGTTGCAGGTTTCTGTGCTGGAGGTTGTGTTTCTATTGCAGATTCTGGAACTTCTTTGCTAGCTGGTCCATCGGTAAAGCATGCATACCTTTGATATTTTGTAAATTTCTTGTATAAGTTAGTGGCATTTTATAGGTATGTGCATGATATGCTATTGTTGTAAAGCATAGGTGTTTCATAGCCACACCAAGGATATAGGGCAGAACAAGCTATTTCAGAATCATAACCAACAGAGTATTATCATTTAAACCACTTTTCTTTGAAATCAATAGTAGTAGACAATTTTGTCAGCTAGCAAGTGCAAGTATTAACAACCATCATGTATCACCACATAGGCATTATTATCATCATTTAGATTAACTATAAATACTACTGTATATCAACATGAATTACCAGCTGAGTTAACCATCCTTTTAAGGGTTTATACAAGTACTCCTTAGCCTGAAAAGAATGCTTTTGGAAGGCAGAATTCAATGATATTGTTGAGATTTTCCCATAACTCAAATATGACCCTAACTTGGTTGATTTTGCAGGTCTGTTTGATAGGTTTTAGGGCTAGAAACGATAGTAACACTGATCAGTAAGGAAAGAATCCCTAAATTTCCCTACTAAACAATTAAATGGGGTCGTTGTAAGGCAGAAAGTAACCTTTTATCAAGGCCAAATTATCCCAACCCCTAAAACATGTCAAATATGAAACCCTAACTATGACTTTTGACTGGTTTTTTTAGGTTGCTTCTCAAGTTCGTGGATGTAGACAAGAAGATAAGCGATGCACTGGAGGATCTAGGGCTAAATAGGCAGGCCAAAATTTGAGGGTGCCTTAGAATTTGAAAATTGTTGTTATTTTTTTATTATTGAATTTTATAAATTTCTAAGGTTTTCTAGTTTATAAAAACGCAGATCTAATCTAACACTACACTAATCACGCGAATGCGTCTATTTACACATGAAATACTAATTTTTGATCAAAATGACAAATCTTAGGGTTTTTGTGAAATTTACTTCAAAGCCAAGGCCATGAGAGATGGTGGTCAGCCTCCCTCTTGGAATATTTCCCTAAGGCTCACCAACTAGGACTTCCAAAAACAACCTCTAGGGTTTGTTGGAGGATCCTAATTAGGGAAAAATTCATAGATCTAAGGACAAACAAGAGAAAAATCCTCCAAGAGGATGTTTTATAACATGTAAAAGTTGACAAAAGCTGGTAAAAAGCTCTAATTCAAAGAAAACACAGTATTACAACCACCATTCAATCCATAGAAGCATAATTTCACCAAACTTTACCAATGGAGCAACCAAGAAAACCCTAGATCCTCCTTGTGCTTGTGTTCTTCCAACAATGCTAGCATCAATCTTGCATGTGCATGAAAACCTAGAATCCACCCATCATTTTACCATAAATCCAAAGAAGAAATAGTAATATATTTGATAAGTTTCCCATGTGAATCAATAGGCAAGCCTATATTAGAGCATCGTCTTCACATGAAATATTTTGCTAGATCTATTGATTTGCAGATAATGGTGCTTCCGCATGATTCAGTATTGTAATTGCAAGAAGAAGTTCACAAAAATTTATAGATTCTAAAGCAGTCGTAAAAGGACAAGCAAGCATACATTTACCAAAATCCCAACAACTATTTAAAGGATCAAAGACAATCACCTCTCTCTTCTATTGAATAATCATAGAATGAAATTATGTTGCATATAACTTGATTTTAGCTGTGTTACTGGATCCACCACTCTAGTGTGTAGGATCCGCTAACAATTGCAACAGGTTGATCTACCTTAGTTACCAAACTAGGCATATGTGTTGTTTCGGTGGAAGGACTGTTAATGTTCAAAGGTGTTACTGAATCTGTAATACTTCCAGTTGATGCAACTCTTCTTGCAATGGGGACCATAAGAAGAGAGTTTCATCTATCTTGGCCAAATGAAATTGAAGGCTGGACCTGTTCATTCTGCAAACCAAGATCACTTGAATTGATTCCAGTCACTAAGGTAGAAAGAGTTGCCATACCTAGTTGTTTCTTCCTCTGTTTCTTGACTATTGCAGAGGATTTCATGTTATATGATGGTCCAAGAGAAGTAGTAGACACAGATACAAATGTGAGAGGTTGTGATAGTTCCCCTGATTTTGACAATGGTGTTGACTGCAGAGCACCTCTAACCTATGCTTTTTTTAATTCCCTGGAACTTTTGACCCCTTTTTTTATCTAGTTGGCCTTTTCTTCCTTAAGGCTCGATATGTTATTGCACGATATGATATAGCATATCAGTCACTTTTTCTGCACTTGTTGCATTTATGAAGTTCTTTGTAAATAACATAACTTCTCTCTCCCCCTTATTTTTAATTGACAACTAAATTATTTTTCTATCCTTTCTATTGTCCTGAGTTCTTCTCAAGTGATTTATATCTCCATTAGGCATCCACAAACTACTTATATTTTACATTTTAGTTCTTTGGTTGACTTGGACTTGAGCATGCATTTTATTTATGTGTTTGACAAAATGATTCTATATCATCACTCATTTGGACATGTTGAGTGAAAATCTATCATATCTAAAACACTAATTAGATTATTTTGATGCATAAAATTCAATGATCACCAAAAGAGTGTGTGCTCTAGAATGAAAAGGATATATAGAAGCATACCATAGTGATATGTCGTAAGAGTTGTCAGGTAAAGACCTGTAAATGAAAAGGATATAGATTATTTACATATTTATTGGAATAATATCCACCATTATCTATGTGAAGGATATTGATCCCCTTACTAGATTGTTTCTTTGCAAGAGCTTTAAAATCTCGAAGAAAAGCAAACACATCAGCTTTGTGTTTTAAGAAGTAGACCCCTGCGTATATAGAGATGTAATCAATGAAAGTTAGAACTTAGTATGTATATTTATTTATTCATAGATAGGTGAGGAAAGAGACCAGTAATGTCACCGGGCACAAAATCAAGAAGTGATGTGGCTCTCTTAGCCTTTCCTTTCTCCAATCTCTCTTCAAGGTGCCTACCAAGAGTATATATTGGACAAACTCCATCTAAGAAGGATATAGGTGGAAACCCCACTATGCCATCTTGTTTGATTAATTGATGCACTTAACGTAAGTTAATATGCCCAAACATATCATGCCATAACTTACTAACATCATTAGAATGCACTAACAAAGCTAGAGTAGGAGTTTTAAGCAAAAAAACTTTGAAAAAACATACAATTTATTTTTGTGATCAACTTTTCTAAGTGAAATCTTTCAAAAAAAAAATTTTAGATCCACCAACAGGTGTTGCTTTTACGACGATGTTTCGACGCTTCTGTGAAACATCCGACACATGAAGGCGAAGATCAACCGATGCTTTGTATCAACCTTCTGATGGCAGTGTCATGACTCCAACACTTCAGCCCGTCGGATGACCGACGCTTCATGTGTCGGTAGGAGTAAAAAATCCGATATTTTTTGGATAAAAACATCGACGATGTCATCATGTATCTGACACTTCTTCCCGTCGAAAGGACGACCCTTTAAGTGTCGGAGGGCGTCAGATTTCCGACAGTTTATGCAAGTTTTGATTTACACTTTAAAGGAGAAAACTATCGAATAGGAGACACCATGGTGTGTCGGATCTTCAACCCACTTTGGTAGCATGTCAAATATCTGACGTTATGCCACCGATGGCAAAACAAAGTGTATGTGATGAAGATGCGACAGAGAAGTGTCAAAATTCAGACATGCAAGGCGTCAGATTTTGGGTTGAAATTCTGTTGTGACAGTTGAAACAGGGCCGCGCTAGTGAAAAAAATCATGGACGCACACGCACCTCCAGAAATGCGCACACGTAGCTAAGATTGGTATTGAGCCAAGGTACATGCATGTTGATAGCGAGTATGTGCCCCTAGCACATACACTCTCAAAAGTGCACACACTGGTATGCAAAAAACAAATAAAGAAAGACCGTGATTTGTGTCCAAACAAACATCAGTCAGGATTGTGACTGTCAAAGGGAGAACAAGCGCGTACGTGGAGGAGAAAGGAAGACCAATCACCCACATATCTCACTAAGGAATCCATCGAGGGAGTGTCCATAGTATTAGACATGCAAGTTATTCCATTTTTCCATTTTTGTTTGTTTTTTTTCATTGTTTATTAAATTTTTATAGTTTCCAAATTGGTAAAAAAAAGGATTTTTTTTCATTTGCAGACTATAAACCTCTACAAAGAATGAAGAAAACATTAACATGGAATCTGGTGGAACCAAGAAGCACAAGAAAATGTAAATCTTGGACCCAAAGAAAACCCTCAATATAATCAAAACCGGTACGAGTTGAGCCATTACCTAAACCAAATGAGTTAGTACACCTGAGAATTAAGAAACACATGGGACCCATCTCGGTTTTCCCTTTCCATTTCAATTGAGAGATCAACTAACTCCCTTAACCATTCACATCGCTACTTGATAGACATGACTAAGTATAGAGCTAGGATGACAATTTATTGTTCCACCGACATTTCTAAGGAAGTGATAAAATAATTAAATATTACAAATCCAAATTATATAGTAAATTCACCGATCCTAAAACAAGGCAACCACCAACTATTTATAAGCCACGTGTTTGCATGGATTGGTGTCATTTTCAACCATGGAAAGACAAGTGGATGCAGAGGTTTTTTATGGTTTAAGATAATCCTCCTTGCTATGATAGGGAGGTACCAAAATAATTCCTCTGACAACTCTAGGTTGAAATTGTGCTCGATTTTCATGTCAACTATTTTGACATTATTGAGTTCTAGGGTGTAGGGCCTGGGTGTGCCCAAGATCGCCCTATTGTTAGTAGGAACCCACTAAGAGGGACATCAGCTCCAAGGTGTGAGCCTAACCCCCATCCCATCCACCTCAGTTAACACATATAATTGATCACATCGAGGTGGCGACGAGGAGTGTTGCACACAGTCTCCTTAGACACGTTGATTTTGTAGCAGGGACTTTAATAGAGAGACAAGATGACCCTAACAAAGACTTAGTTGCAGGGCCTTCATGACAGAGTCATGAGAGACTTAGGCTATGCCTTCCAATTCGACGAAATAGTGCCACATATTTTTCCCCATTGTGGCCACACTTACCTTGGCCCAGTCAAAGGAAACTTTATGGAGTAGGTTAGAACTTTTTTTAATTTATGTACAATCATCACTTGAGTATTTTGTAAAGTAATTTTAAATTAGTTTGGTGATTTAAAAGTATACATGTATGACTCAAACTGTTAATTCAATGCACATCTATTTATAGACAAGATGCCATCTTCGTCATGGGAGAACGCGGGATCTCCCAACTTGGTTGCAGCAATGACATCTGCAGTTGAAATTGCGACACCTTGCCTACAACTGCAGCTGAAATTGCAACACCTTGCACAGAGGTATTTTCAGTACCTCACACAATATTGTTGGAATGAACTTTCCAACAAGATATATATTTATTATTGAATGATGATATTTACAAAATACAATACGACTTTATACACATCAAGGGTCACCATTAAATGGTGTGACCTATCAAGCCGACAATTAATAACTATTAACTAACTAGGTTTACTAACTATTTAGTTTTAGTACAAGTCATCCCTCTCTGGAATACTTCATCCACGAAGTATTGGTAATGATGGATGGCGCGAACGAAAATCTTCATTCTCCCATGTAGCTTCATCATCTGGTAAGTTTATCCACGCGATAAGGTATTCCTTGAATGATTTGAAGCGAAGTGTTCTGGTTTTAATTTCCAAAATGCACTATGGTTCCAACACTATTTTCCCTTCATCATCTAACATAGGAAATTCAGTTTGTATGTGAGTGGTTGAGCCCAATTTCTTCTTTAGGCATGACACATGGAAGACGTCATGTATTTTTTATTTATTTGAGATGTCTAGAGTATAGGCCACTTGTCCCACTTGCCTTCGAACTTGATCTGGGCCATAGAACTTGGGTGCAAGTTTATGATTTTTTTATTTTTTAGTGAAGTTTGTTTGTACAGTTGAAGGCGAATAAACACCCAATCTGTAATAACTCAAAATCTCGTAAAAATTTAAAAATTTTCATGTGAAATAAAATGTCTAATGTCACCGCTAAAGTACCACTAACGGTTAACATATAATAAAACAGTTTGTAAGAGAAACAAAGAGTTACTTCTTTATAATATTTTGTATAATCTATAGACTTATCCTTAAAAGTTGTGTTAGTGTTGTTTCGACTTAGCAGTTGTAATTCTTCCAGAGGTAGAAAAGAAACTTGTATTTTTCTTATGTTAAATATACTATTGATTTCTTTTGTCAAGTAGGGAAAGTTTCTTATGTGTGATCGAGGCTTACTTAGCTTTAAGCTAACACAGTGGGATTGAATGGTTCCTTACAGATTTAACAGGTAAGCGTATGTTCCAGTAAAAAAATAATATTTATATTCAAGTCAAGAAGATACTTCTCTAGCATATTTATGATGCTAGACTTAGAATGTTTAAATGTAGCTTGTCTCCATAAGAGGTAATGTTGATATTTTTTTTTTTTGCTGTCTAAACTCCGTACTGATGTTTAAAACAAACCACATGTGCATGGGTTAAATTGCATGATCAAATACTATCAAGATGACATCAAATCATCTGGATGATTAAGATTATATTCTAATGAATACTTGTATTCCTGCTATAGTAATTGTAATCTAGAGTTAAATAGAAGAATAAAGTTCACATCTTGATGCTTAGATCATTCAAAAATGTTTGGCGTCTATCGCATTTACCCTTGTTCTAGGGTTTTATAAACAATGTTTTTCTCAATAAATAACCCAAACTGCTTTTACTTCTATCTATTTACTCATTATTAGGATGCTAGAATTACACTGAGATTCTATTATAGGTCTATGGATTGCATTTAATAGCGCCCCCAATTACACAATACATTAAGAGTCTTGGTCTTGGTTGGAAGAATTCTTCTTCTACTGTTACCGTTTTTACCTTGAATTCCTTCTATTTGTATCTTCAATTCAATTACTGGTGTACCCATTAAATTATAAATTACATCTTTACACAAGGATGTTTAGTAGAAAACTTGAGATAAGGTTGTTGGTTGAGATATTATTATTAACTTTGTTTACAAAATCAAAGCATTCCCCCCTCAAGAAGTTATTAAAATGTCCTCCTTGATGTAACTTTTGGGTTAAGGGGATATCATCTCCCTATGTTTTACAAACCTCGCCAAAATAACTCTATCCTATTTTATTCTATAAACAATAACAAAATAAACATTATATACCATTATACTATGGTTTACAAACAAAGTACCGTTACAACCCAAGGATTAAAATATATTAAGGCCATCCAAATATTTACATTGCTTAAAGCTTATTAATTTTATATACAATGATTTATATGCAGATTGGAACTCCGCAATAAACTATTGACTTGCACCCACGAAGAGGAAATAATTCTTGAGGACACGTGGAGATGGTCTTAACCACGAGATAGTTGACTTAGAAACTAAACCCTACCAATTTCATTTCATAGAGTAAGGGTTCCTTCATTTAGTTTGGCCGAGTTGCGAGCTCGTGGCCGCCGTAATCCTGTACACACCTCCATTTTGCAGGCTATTTTCTGACCAAAACATATGAGCTGGTTTTTGTGAAGAAAATAAGGGTTTTCCAGCTACATTCGGCATTCTTTAGCTTCTGGCATTACTCTTTAAAGTGACAATAAACTGTCTCTGGTGGCTGGCTTCTACAACTTCTTCCATCTGCACAACTAGCTAGTAAACAACCCTTCCATGTTTGAATTTGAGATAAAGTTTGGAGACGTTTATTTCATTTAAAATACTTCTAACCAACTGAGTTTTTCTCTCTGCAGGTTCATTTATTTTTGGCACTTTGGGGTTAGCTGGTGGTTCATCTCTACCCGAATCTCAGCCACGCAAACCCTGGTAAGCCTCGAATTGCACTGAGGGTTTTCTCTTGCAATGAGTAATGGTGGTTGGAAGATGAGGATATTTTACTATCAGTTAAGGACTTCTCTTGGGTTTTTAATGTTATTTTACTTCCTGTTATTTAGTTTTACATTAAAACCCTAAGGGTATTAAGTGCAAGAATGATGAAGGCTACTGCAGCCGCTACCCGTAGTTTACTTGACAGAGTCTTTACAGCTTGGATGATGTAATCTTCTTGCCTAAATTTTTAATAAAAACTTGGCTCTCAGCCGTGACAATGTTACTCGACCTCTACCTGGTTACTTAAGTTTTTTATTAATGAAAAGAAAAGACTGCTCGCTTAGTCGGAACTTGTAAACAGACAAGGGTTATTAGCAACTATAAATTTTTGGGTTTGTTGTTTCTATTTTTATAAGAAAATGTAGGATTTGTTTTTGTATGGGATTTAAGCCTCAATTAAATTTTATAAAAGGCCTATGAGCCATTGCGCCACTTTGTATTTTGTCTCTTATTTAAATTATTAACAGTGTTATTTAATTTTTATGTTATCCTGAAATTTAAATGTTTTGCAATAATTATGTTATTGGAACTTTTACAATGTTATTGAGTAAATTTGGTACTCTGTTTTTACTCAGAAAGGTTATTATTTTGAATACCCTACAGTTTTGGAAAAAAATAGAATTTACAGGAATAAATTTGGTTTTGTTTTTCTATTTTTACTTTTTATAAATAATTAATTACAACACTTAAATTTTATGAAAGAATTAAGAGTAAGATTCTGTAAGTTTATAAATAAAGATAAAACCCGTCTTTCATAAACCCTAGGTAAATTCTGGAGGTTTACAGTAAAACAACATCTATATTTCGAAAACAGTATATAAATGTGACTTGCAATAAATTATTATATAACCTATGAAGTATCAGCTAGGTAAAACCCTAAGTACTATCTTTATTGTTCCTATATTGGTTTATTTGACTTAATTTATTATGTTCATAATAATATTAGTATTCGTAACAATTTTGTGAATAGTATGTCTACTAATGATTATTATATATATTCAGTTCTTTTCCTAAAAATAATTAATATAGATACTTTCAGTAGATAAAGCATGTACTGCTATTTTCTGGAATGAATCACATACAAACTATAAAACAAATCATTTACATTTTTCATTCAGAGTTTATAAACAAATCATCACATCTACTTAATCAACTAGATATACTAGAGTACTGCCTATACAAGGTGTGGAAAAATACAGTATGGTAAATTATTTCTATTTACTTTTCATTTAGCAAAAATACTACTGTTTTAAAACATAATCTACATATCCCTAATTTTATCAATACACAATGCTCTTTTCCTGCATAAAATCTAACAAAACAATAACATGCATATCTTTGAAAAACTAGTAAACATTTGCTGAAAACAGTAAATAAATTATAAATAACCTGAACAAATAAAAACCTGTCAAATGATGAGGTGACAACAGCTTAAGGATTCTGTTCCTCCCAACCAACTCCTGGAGAAAGCTTAGTCTGCACTTCCTCAAGACCCTCGAGCCTGTTTCCTGGTCCTCCTGGTAGAGTACTGGGTGAAGGAGGTATCCTTAAGACCTTCTGTCACCTGACTGGTCAAATTACAGTAGTAATTCAATCCGGCTTACAGCAGTAAGAACTTCAGCATAACAGCTGCATAAGTTTAGTTCTCAGCAGTTAACCCCTCAAAATCACTTCAATAAGTCCCCTCCATCGAATTTCTCATGTGCAATTCATTCACACTAGATGATCACAATTCCAGCATGAGCCTTCTCAGCTGTCTTCAATGGGAAGTTTTATAACAATGCCTAGGTCTTCTGGGTCAGTTTTTACTTAATGAGCCACCTGCTCCATTTCCACTTTCTTTGGGAATCATGACCACAAATATAGGGAAGTTTCCACCTGCAACAGTTAGAAGTAGTTTGAGGATGCTGCCACTTGTCAGTATACTCTCCACCCAGTCTCCTCCACCAAGTGACCAGTTAACACTCTTTTAACAGCTTCCCTAAGCTGTTGTCTCATCATTTATTTATTTAATAATAAAATATTCTGAAATACATTAATTATCCTTGACCCCACTTGGTCATCAATTACAAACTTAGCATAAAATATAACATAATGTTTCTCAATAACATTAAATTGTTTTGAAAATTGGGCATGTGACACAATTGCCCACTTCAAATTCCATCAATTCTTTTTTAGTTTGCTTGTTGTTTCATGTAGTTTCTTCCTTTTTCGAGATGGTTCTTCAAAATGCGGATGACCTCATCGAATGTTGCTAGGTAATCTCTTGTTGCTGGAACTTTGAAATTGTTGATGACATATTCTCTTCTTGTAGGCCCGTGGGTACCCATATAAGGATTCAAAAGGTGAAATTTTTGTTGATGTATGATATGTACTATTGTACCACCATTCTGCAAGGTGTAGCCATTGTACCCATTGAGTTTGTCGGTCGTTCACAAAATTCCTCAAGTATCCTTCAAGGAATTTTTTAAAGACTTCTATTCGTCCATCTATCTAGGGGTGGTACGAGGTACTCATAGTTAGTGAAGTCTCAACTTGGTGGAACAATTCCTTTCAGAAGTTGCTGGTAAATTTGGGTTCCATGTCACTAACGATAACCTTGGGAAACCCATGGAGCTTAAATATATTCTTTACATAACTATCTGCAACTTGGCTTGCTTTTGCTTTGGATGAAATACTAATGAAATGAGCATATTTTGTTAATATGTCAACGACTAAAAATATACTATCATTTCCTTCTTATGTAGGAAGGACAATGATAAAATCCATGGATACCTCAGACCATTTTTGGGATGGAATATGAAGGGGTTGTAGGAGACTGGGAAGAGCCACCATATCGAACTTCTGTCTTAGACACGTATCACATTTAACCACATATTTTGGATATCAGTCTTCATTCCCTTCCAAAAGAAGGATTGGCGGATATTGTGGTATGTTTTAAAGAAACCAGCATGGCATGCTATTGGGGATTCATGGTTCTCTTGTAAGACTTGATTTTTGAATTTTGATGAACTGGGTAAATATATTATTTGTTTGTACCATAGTATGTATTTTTCCCCTGAATATTTGGATTTTGTTCCTTTGTTGTTTTCAACTTCTTCAATTAGCTTCCTTGTCTATGGGTCTTTCACATACTCACTTTGGACTTATGTAAATCCATTCAGGAAAAAATATGGATATGGCACATAGGGAGGCATCACTTTCATGTTTTCTTGATAAGTTGTTTGTAACCCTATTCTTTTTTCCCTTTTTATACAAAATGTCGAAATCAAAGACTTGGATTTTTCTTACCCATTTATGTTGTTCGAGAGAGAGATTTTTTTGGGTTAGAAAATACTTCAAGATGTTATGGTTTGTTTTAACAAGAAATTTTATGTGTTGGTCACTGTAACTAGTGAAAAATGCAGCGCTCACTCTTCTTATTCAACTTCCTTCCGAGTTCATCAGGTATATGCGCAAATGCAACAGAACAAATTTTTTTGAGATGTGCGACACTAGTTTTAATGTCACTCCATACTTCTTCAAGAATCTTGTCCTGGACAATCATCGTAGATGATCTGTTGAGCAAGTAGACTAAGCATGCAACAAATTCATCCCAATACTCATCTGGTATTTTCTTGTGTGACATCATGCTATGGGCCATGTTCATGATGGTCCTATTCTTTTGTTTAACCACTCCATTCTATTGTGGAGTGTATCTGGTGGTGAACTGTCTCTGGATGCCATGCTTCTTACAGAAGTCTGAAAACTCATGTGAATTGTATTCATCTCCACCATATGACCTGAGGTATTCACCTCCACCATCTGATACCATGTAAAAGAGAGTAATGGAATAGACAGAAGCACGACGGGAAGATTGAATGCCTTCTCATTATTAGATTCAATATAAATAGAAAATACAAATCACAATACTATGGGTGAGTACCACAGGTTGGAAAATATCACAGGTCACCTAACCAACTAAGTACAGTTGTGATTACATTTTCCAACACACTACATTTTCCAACAGCTTTTAATATTTCTATCATGATAAGCTTTCCATTGTAACTTCTGAACTTCTTGGTGGTGCATGCAATCATTATTTGATCTTCCAACTTCTGTAAATCAAACATTCTGTCTTAGGTAGCTTAAATGTTATTGAGGTGCAAAAATTGAGCAATGGATGGTGCTTGCTGCTTAAAATGTAGGGGCACAACTAGGTCTTGGCCATATAAGTTAGCTTAAATGGTGTTTGGTCTTGGATCTTTTGTATGTTGTTCTATAGGCCCATATATCACATGGATCGTATCGTCCCAGTCGTCTTTGTCAATACTGCAGATATTTGTTAATCGTCTAGTCAACAAATCTCTTGCTATGCAATAGAATTGATATTGTTCCCATGAAGGCCTCCTATCCAACTTACTTGGGAAGGCCTTGGAAAGTGTATCCGTGAACTGTTTACATGTAAACATTTTTGGATGATCTCATCAATGTTGCTAGCCGGTTTGAATGGGCAGGAAATCTTGCATTGGATAGCTCATATTACGACAAATACATGAACTATGGGCCTGGAGATGGGTTTGTTGGGCATGGGATATGGTCAGGTTACATAGTTATTATGACAATAAATAAAGCCACTTAATTCACAGTGCTTCCATTCATCTATGGTTCTAGGTGGTCCATTCACTTGAATTCCTTTAATAGGAGGCTTGCTGCTTTAATTTATTTACATCAAGTAAATGCCATAAGTCAAATTCTTACTCTACTCTCAAATGCAAATGTAACAGAGGAGGCCTCTCTCCAACCTTTCATTGTATCCATAATATTTATTTTTAACAAATAAAAAATTTTTATTTTGATTTTTAAATGATTAGTGTTTATGCTTTACAATTTGGGTTGGAAGAGAAAGAGTCATCTTTCTAGATTGTAGGAAGATGAGACAAGTGCAATCAACATTTCTTTTATTGTTGTTGTTCTAAAATCAAGATAAACAATTATAAAAAATATCTCAGTTTAAATGTGAAAACTAGTAGTTGAGACATAAATAACTAACAATTTGTGACACTTAACTTATGATTGATAGATGTTGACCATCCAAAAATTAAAAGGCTATGTTAGCCATATTAAATGCTAAATCTATTAGGATTAGGTATATGAAAATTAAAGAAATTGAAATCAAATGTATCATTTTTTCACGTGGTTCACATCCTCGAGAATAGAGGTCAGGACTCGCTACATCCATAGTAGTAATTATAGGGGGCCCAGCCGAAGGGTCCTCGCTCTATCAACTCCATTTTTGGGAGCCTAACCCTGAAGGACCCAGAGAGTTGGATTCGTGAGAATTGAACCTCTGACCTCAATATCAAATGGTCTTTGGATTTGGAGCCCAACCAACTGAGCTAACCTAATGTATCATTTACACAGGTGTAATCTTCATGTTTTCAAATTCAATGTTAATTTTCTATAATGTTTTGAGAAAATATTATATGATCATTTATAATGATCTGTTTTCTTGGTTTTATTGTTAATAAAAAATAATTTTAAAAATCATATATTTTTAAATATACAATGGATTTATATATTTTTTAAATATTTAATTTTATTAAGTTTTAATATATATAATTTTAAAATTTATTTTATTATTATTAAATATTAATGTCATATATAAAGTATATGTACCATGACATATCTATTTAAATTCTATTTTTTTAAATATCCACAAAGTTCTAATTTTGAAGTATCCATGAAGTTGAAATTTCGATACTTAATACATGAGAAGCACTTTTATGGATTGCACTATTTCCTCGATGGATTGACGTTATACAGTTATTCTTTCTTTATTTTTTATTTCTTTTTATCTTTTGCAGGGGAAGACCAGCGTCATACTGCTCTTTAATCCGAATATATCACATGGCTGATAAAGTTGTATTTCTCTTTTTGAGAAGACAAAATCTCATCCTTTGTATTCATGTAGAATCAACGGACATTTTACAAACCGGTGTGTGACCAAAACAGACATCAACAAAAGATGTGCTTCTGTTCCTGTCAAAGAGCATGATAAGACAAACTGACCAAAAAGTCAAAACTCAGCATGGATAAGAGAGACCCAGAAGGTACTCCAAGACATTGTAACATATGGCCAGAGAGCACAAGGAGCGTATAGAGGGCACCTCCGAGGAGGTTCTTGATACTAATCATCCACAATCTAATCTGAAGCCAAACAATGCCCAAAAGGTAGGGAGCCCAGCTCCAGCACAGACTTAAAAGAGCATAAATTCACCAAACTCAGTAACTGTGTCATCAATAAACTCAGAAATATGACAAAGACCATAAGCCAATTTCAGGGCCTCCTTGGAGAGGCCATCTGCACACTGGTTGTGCTCTCTGTATATATGTTGCATGTCTAATCTGAGGAAGAGTGGCATCATTTGCCTAATGGACACACACCAGTAGTCCAAAGTAAGGCAAGATAGAGCTGCCTTACCCAATGCCCAGTTGATGATCATAGAAGAATCACCAAAGATGTGAAGTGAGGGAAGCCCCAGAGTCACAGCCCAGTACAAAAGTGCCCACATAGCTAACAATTCAGCGCTCGTGTTTGTGCTCCCACCACATCCCAGCTTATTATGACAATGGTGATCACTGTTAACAACTAGATAAATTCCAACCCCTCCAATTCCATCTGCTGCAGCACCATCGAAAAATCCTACAGGGTAGACCAGTAATGGGGCAGGGCCTATGTTCTTGATTTTCTTCTTTTTTTCCGAAATTGGGAATCTGTGTATGTACGAATATATCTTACTGGTGAGAGATGCCAAAGATATGCTAAAGCCCTCAAATATACCTTTGTTCCGAGCATTCCAAACACACCAGAAAACAAAATAAGGAATGTAGTAGAAGGAGGGATTGTGACTCAGCCATAACTCCAAATACTTAACCAGAGATCCTAAAGAAGCAGGTAGGACGAAGTGATAGATATCTTTTAGAACTTTAAAAATAGAAATCATTAAGCTACACTCCACAAAAATATGTTGGACAGTTTCTTCCTCCGCGTGACATAATTGCTCACCAAATTATCCCAGGTTAATATTCTGTTCTTTAATGTAAGCTAAGCAAAACATTTGATCTTCAGTGGGATGCTAAGATTCCATAATCCTGTCAAAATATTTTCCTTAGTCGGATTCAAATGCATAGGTAGCGATCTGATCATAGACCAAGGCTGCTGTGATAGTCCTGTTTGTTTTATTAAAGGTCCAGAGCAGGGAGTCCAATTCATCAGACAGACAGATGCCACCTTGCTGCAAGCCAGAGATGTAAGAATCCCATTCGATTTTCGAGTCACCTCCCAACTCCAGGTCCTCGGCAGACAACTAGTATACCTGCGAGTCGACAAGAGTATTTTTGGCATGATGTAGGGAAGTAATCCTGTAGTCACTTAGGTAAGATATTAAATCCTATGTAAAGAAGTGATTCTCACTAGGGTCAGTACCAATGAATACATCCTGCCCATCACCCACCTTCCAACTTATACATCTGCCCAGCCAAGAGATGGTTTTTAAAAAAAACATTCCATATAATGGAAGAACCTCTAGACCCAAACTTTTTATTTCTCAGCCAAGCTGCCATAGATTGTTGCTTTAAATATTTTGCCGAAATGACCTGATGACATATACCAGTACCCTTTAGGACCCACCAAAGACTTCTCAATATTAAGGAGATGCTGAACCAGGCTAGGTTTTTAATGCCCCAGCCCCCAAAATCAAATGGCCTTGCCAAAGTCTGCCAGTCCACAAGATGAAAACGAATTTTGTTCTTGTTGGATCCCCACAGAAAGGAAAAGATCAATTGTCTCATCTTGTTGAGAATGGATACAGGAATCGGGGCAAGTGCAGACCAGTAGACCAATAAGCTAGTAAGTACAGCCCGTATAAGAACCAGCCTGCCTCCTAGAGAAATGAGTTTGTAAGACCAATTTCCAATTCTTTTTTCAAACCTTTTCAAAAGCCAATGTCAGTCCTTCACTTCATATCCCAACAGTTTGATGTAGTAACCCAGATACTTAAGACCCACATGTATTGGCTCTGCACTATAGGGGAGAACAAGACGAATGTTATTCAAAACCCCCACCTCCAGCTCATTGAATAAAAAACCATATTTGTCTATACTAATACACATGCCAAAAGCCGAACATAAGGTCTCAAGAATGACATCGAAAGCCACCCACTCTTCCAAGGTGCCTAGACCAAACAACACAACATCGTCCATGAAAAGTAAGTGGGTAAGGGTGAGAGAGGCTGAAATTTTGATGCCCTTAATCCTGCCATACCTTTTAGCATATTTAATGAGCAAATTGAGACCTTCGATCACCAGGATGAAGAGCAAGGGTGAAAGAGGGCAGCCCTGACGAATGCCTCTTGTAGGAGTAAAGAACCCCAAGGGAGAGTCATTAATGAGTAAGGAAAAGTTTGCCAATGTGATGCATCCCATAATCTAGTTCACCCCCTTTAGTGGGATTCCATTCTGCAGCAGAATAAGTCTCAAATAAATCCAATTTAGCCGATCAAAAGCTTTTACCAGGTCAAGTTTGAGGACAAGGGCACATCTTTTTTTTGTCTTGATGGTGTGCAGGGATTCTTGAGTAATCCCCACTGGTTCCATGATCTGCCTATTTTTTAGGAAGCCAAACTGTTCAGGTGATATGTATTTTTCCAGGGAAGGTTTTAACCTGAGAGCAATAACTTTGGAGATCAGCTTATAGTCTAAGTTACACAAGGAGATGGGTCTGAAGTCAGCAAAGGTTATAGGTTTTTCTTTTTTAGGTATTAACGAGATGAAGGTAGAGTTCAGAGAGGGAGCAACATGCCCAGTATCCCTTGAGTGTTCCACAACATCCAAAAGGTCATCTTTTACCAGGTCAAAGAAACTCAAGGAGAACTCCACCGGCCAACCATCTGGACCTGGGATTTTATCCTTCTTGAAGGTATTAAGAGCCCCTTCGACCTCACCCAAAGTAATTTCTGAAACAAAACAATCAGCCTCTTCTCTGGAGAAATATGCAGGGAAAAGTTGTACAACTTTTAACTGATCGACAATATTTGTCTAGTTATCATCCTTAAATATACCAGTGAAATGTTTTACCCCGAGTTCTTTTAACTGATCATCACAATCAACCCATATTGAATCTTCATTTTGTAGGGCCCAAATAGAGTTATGATTTCTGCGAGCCAAAGCAATAGAGTGGAAGAAATTTGTATTGGAATCCCCCTAAGTATCCCACTTTACCCTAATTTCTAATTTCCATGTAAGAAGCTCATGGGCAAGGATGGTTTTCTTCCAATCCCAGAGGAACTTCAGCAACTTAGAGTTTTCCAACGACAGAATGCCCGAAGGTTGAGCTTCCAGAAGGTCCTTTATTTTTGAATCCACCTCCAAGGATTCTTGATTAAGCAGCAATGCCTTTTCCTTCGTCCAAACTTTGACCTTCACTTTTAAACACCGAAGCTTATGAGACAGAGTATTCATAGCATCCCGAGGAGCCATGGATGATAAAGAGGACCAGACCTCCGCAACCCACTGAGTGAACCCTTCTTCCATGAGCCAGGCCCTATTAAATTTAAAGGGAAAGGATACATCAACCAGAGCATTCCACTCCAGATAAATGGGATAATGATCTGAGACATCAGCAACAGACGACCATACTCTATGGCATTGTAAGAGGGGCAAAAGAGAGGCCGAGAGTAAGAATTTGTCCAGCCTCTTGCTGATCCCATCATCCCCTACCCGACCATTCTTCCAAGTCAATCCAGCACAAGGGGGGGCCAAGTCGACCAGGTTATGGTCTGATAGGATTTTTTTTAAGAAGGGCGTAAGACGGTCCAATCGTGCATATTTCGCCCAAATATCACCTGCATTTGGTGTAAAGTTTAGATCCCCTGCTAGAATTAGATTAGGTAGAGTAAGTAGGCCTCCCACCATAACTCTGTTCCAAAATAAAACATGACTTGAATAAGGCCCATAACAGTTAAGAATAGAAAGGGTAGTCGGAGAACCCCTAAATTTTGCATGGACCAGGATCCCCCCTACTGTCTCAAAAGCCTTGCAGCATATAGTATGGGGATTCCATCCGGTCAAGAGTCCACCTGAAAGACCCAAAGCATCAGTAGCACAAAAATCCTAGCCAGAGAGGATCTTAGAGAAGGCAAGAAGCACAAGGAAATGACTGCACATCGTTTCTGGAAACAAAATCATGTTCGGAGCTAGAGAGAAAAAGAGAGTATGGAGAGTTTTTTGTTTGGCTAACCCTCCGAAGCTGCGAATGTTGAGGGAGATAATATTCATCAAACACCGCTGTGAGAGGGTGTCGTTTCTCTAAGAACCCTAGGAAAGGTGTATGTCCGGCATCTAGTTGCATCTTTTATCCTAACCGACAGAGGAGTGTAGGAAATTGCATCAATATCCAGGCTGGAGTCCAGCAAAGGTTTTTTTTTTACTTGCAGATCATTACAGTCTCAAAGCAGATAGAGTCGAGCGAGAGAGTTGAGGGCGAAACAGGTGTCTTCACTGAGAAGATAGAAAGCAACTTCATGAGTGTCGGGCCTAAGGAGGCAAGGGAAGAGCAGGGGCTGATAGGTGGACTATAGACTGATTCTCAACTAGTCCTTTTCCGACCAAGGGTGGAAAATATTCCGGGTAAAAAAGGGGTGCCTCTTTCAATCATAGAGTACCATCCAAAGGTGGTGAGAAGGGAAAGGAGGGATCTACAAACAGTGGGAGGTGAAGGGCCAAACATGGCGTAGTCACAGGAGGAGGGGCATTGACTGATCATAGAATACCTTCCAGAGATGGTGAGGAGGGAAAAGAGGGATCTGGGAAAGGTAAGTCGGGATGGACCACAGCCTGTGAAGGCATAGTAGGAGCTCCCCCACTGATTTTTGATATAGAAGCACAAGCCTCCGCATCTTGAATAAATAATAACTGACCCTTTGTAATATCGTCAAAAACAGAGGGGGTGAGAGAGTCATACATACCCATTTGTGGAGAAGACTGGCCACCAGAAGGAGGTATAGTTGGCCCTTCAAGGGATCCATTTTCGTAGCTGGGAGACCTCGAAGCATCTGAATAAGACACGGGACTGGAGCCATGAAGAAGAAGTGGGCATGAGCGCCTAAGACGACCCACCGCATGGCACTTATTGCACCGAAAGGGTACATGTAGGTAGTCCAACTGCTGGCAGAATGAAAAATCATCACACTTGAGCTCAATCTCCGCAAGAAGGCCCCTATAAAGGTCCATTTCAACCAACACACACGCCATACATTTATCAAAGATTAACTCAAAGTCATCATCCACAGCCACGAAGTGACCGATAGTATACGCCACCCCTACCAAAAAGTCCCAGCTCCAAAGTGGAAAAGGCAAAGCTGGGAGAAGAACCCATAGGTGCCTTTTAACCGCACGCTCCCACAGAGGGTCAAAGGCTGAGTGCCAACGATTAAGGACCAAAGAGCTAGAGCCAATATTCCATAACAATTCTAGAATTAGTGATGCATGGGAATCTTCAAGGAAAACAAATACCAGCCAACCTTTTTCCAGGAGACTAATGGTCGGGAGACAGGTCAATATAGGTTTCCAGTGGACCGTAGCCCACTCAACCCATTCATTCTTTCCTAGGATGAAATATTCCAGTCTACCGATCAATGCTTGTTGACACAAAGTGCCAACCCTGTCCATGTATACATCACGACCTAGGACATAGCTTAGTTTTCCTTCTTGGGCTTTTATCGTCTTGTCGTGATGCTTAGACCAAGCACGTGATGGATCGTCTCCCATCCCAGGCATAACCAGACCCACCACACAGTCCAGTACGAGCCTATGAACCCAAAGAAACACCTCCCGGTCTGACAAGGAGTGTAAAGGGGAACATTCATCCCCATAAACAAAAGACTGTGGCACCTACAGTCAGAAAACCCCAGCGCAAAAGCAAATAATAGCCCCTCGCCCTTCAGGGGACCACAAAAACAGGGAGAGATTCAAAAGTACAGAAGAGGTCAAAAAACAAGACTCGTCACCCTTGGTGAAATCAAAAAGTCGACAATCACAACTAAACACAAACCCCTCCCTGACTGTGGTTCCCGAAAATAGAGCAGAAAGGAACCCGTCGCAACCCAGAATAAGCGAAATGGGGTATTGACGGTCAAACCCTAAAGCCAGTCCACGACTGATGACAGGACAAAACGGAAAACAATCATGGCCCTGATGCTAAAAATGAGAAGATGACATAAAGCCCCATGCAATGAGTAACAGAAAAGCTAAGAAACCCAAAAAACCTGCAAAACCCGAAATGTCTGTTCCCACTTTTTTATTCCATGGTTGGTACTAGTCCCCTATATCAGGTGAGGGACTCCATGTGCCCAGTGGTCTATCTAGACCAATATAATCAGAAATAAAGGACTGGGACTACAAGGTGACAGAACCCATATAAACCCTCACAGACAAGATACACTTACCATCACCAGCCCTCCACTCTGCCCATTCTTCATAGTCCTAGCCAGTCCGACCATCCAGAGACCGCTGTAGAAGGGTAACTTCAAAGCTGCATCACAGTAGAGTTTCACCACATAATGACATGGCATGCAATGAACTCCCATTTCATTGTTTATATGAACAAAGACCACTCCCATTTCAAAAAAAATAAAGTTGCATTTCTCACAGATATATTTAGGCATCATATTTCTTAAAATGAATGATTGTAGGTATAATAATATAACATAAGTAGGTTTAATGGTTAAAAGCATGTGTTTCCTCTTTACAAGTTATAGGTTCAAATCGAGAGAGGGGTAGTGTATGTATATCTCTATAGACTTTATGAATTAAATCACTACACGTAGAAGAGGTCCCTTGTGCCATAAACAAAAGGATCTTATACACCAAATTAGTGTATTGTCCAATAACCTTAAAAAATAGATTATTATTATAGTACATATTTTATAGTCTAAATACTTTTCATGATTCTCTCAAAGCTAAGTCATTAAGCCATTAGTAAATGTATTTGGTTGATGAAAAAAAACATGATTCCTTTCAAAATTTAGAGAAAAAAACATGATGATTACTCACCCTTACGATAGGAGTTTAAGTCGTCCTCATGATTCACTCAAAGCTAGGTCATGACATGGAGCTTTTAAGATATAAGTTAAAACATCATATAAGTACTATGTGATCGATTAAGTAATTAAGACAAAATCGATAGTAGAAATGATTTAAAGTAATAAATAAAAATTATAACTATGTGTATTGTTATGATATATTTAAGAAATAATTTTATTAATTATAATAATATTTATATGGTGTTTTTTTGTTGCTATTTTACATTTTTATTTTAAAAATAATGATAATTGAATAATAAAATTGAATATATTAAAATAAAATTTAAATAATTTGTTTTTATTTTAAAATTATATTATAAAAATTTCAATATTTTTTAATGTGTTAAAATTTATGACTTATTATTTTAAAAACAAAAGCCATGAGGTGGCAATGTCACCACGGTTGGTAATAACTATTGATATATAAGCTATAGAAATATGGTACTTTGTCACAAATTTGTAACAAAAAAGAAAATTAGCCATCAATACTTAGTCATCGAATTGATTTCTCAATATTTTGAAGAAACAAATATAATTGGAAAAGATGCAAAATGTGTGCTAAGCATCCTTATTCATGATCAAAGATCCAATTTATTGCATATTAAATATGGATACAACCACGTAAAGTTGGAGAAGGGATAGAATAAATAACCTTCATGGTGACCATTATTTTTCTTAAATCCTATATACATTATAGTTAAGGGAAACTCCTATGAATTTCATTTAAATCCATTGGATTTCACTAATAATTATCATAATATAAACTAAATTTCTCAAAAATCGATTAAGAACATCTTTTATGCTAAGAAAAACTAAATAAGAAATAAATTACCTACTCATTGAAAAAAGATTTCACTTATAACTATCATAATATAAAGGAAATTTTTCAAAAATTGAATAGAAACATCTTTTATACAAAAAAAACTAAATAAGAAATAAATCACCTACTTATTGAAAAAATAACAAATATTTTTCAAATACAATTGTATACTATATAAGTAAATACTTTGTAAATGAAGGAATGAACCAAACAATATGTTAAAAAACTCAATGAACCAAACTATATGTTAACATATAGTTGGTGTATAATGAACCAAACTTTTAAAAATAAAATCGAGCACCATTTTTTTTTTACAGATAAAAAATAATTTTACTTGATAAATAGATAACACTAAGAATGCTGTGATAACATGTAGCAAAGCATGGATAACTTAAAGTTAAACCCATTTAACTTAAAAAATATGAGGAATAAAAAAAAATCAAGGTGTCTTCCATTTGATCCCTAAGTTAAGTGAGACCCCTTGTTTGTGGGATAAGGGACATTGATATTAGGTTAAGGTAAGCTAAGATAATTTTATTAATTACAAATGAATGAATATAAAATTATGTTAATGAGATTAAAAAGATTATATTTTAATTTCATTTTTATATAAATAATGAATGAAAATTCTTAATTTTGAAAAGTTGTTGATAATGATATTGTTTAACTTTTAGTTAAAGTAATTTTGTTTAATAAAATTTTATTAAAAAAATTATTTATTTTACTTAAAATTTTATTTTTATATTAACAAAAAAACTTTAAAAAATGTTGCTAACTCATTGAAAAAAAATTATTTATTTTACTTAAAATTTTATTTTTATATTAACAAAAAAAACTTTAAAAAATGTTGCTAACTCATTGAAAAGCTTTCTTAATTCAAGATTGTACACAAAATACTAATTAAGAAGACTAAAAACCATTTCAAAGAACATTAAAAGTGAAAACATAAAAAAAAAACGATTTCAGTATAGAAATTTCATAAGCAACTTTTTCAATAAAATATAAAAATATTAAAAAAACTCAATAATTTTATTAATAATGAATCACTCTTAATAACAAATAACAAATATCAATAATTTTATTAATAATGAATCACTCTTAAAAACAAATAACAAATAGTGACTATCGGATTCAATAGATTTATGTCCATACATCATAGAATGATACATTCATACAATGCTATTTGAAATTTGCCATGTTTTCTAAATAGTTTTTCAATCATTCATATTAATACTATTTTGTATTCCAATAGCTTTTTTAAGTCATTGATATTGATAAGTTACATGCTAAGTTAACATGAGGTTAGATAATTTTATTAATTATGCATAAATGAATATTAAAATATGTTAACGAGATTAAAAGAATATATTAAAAATATGTCAATGAAATTAAAAATGTATATTAATGAATGTACAAAGATTAAAGAGTATTATAAATCAATATTAAAAGAAGAAATAGTTAAGTGTTTTTAAAAACTATAAACGTTTAACCAAAGTGAAAATAAAATAATTTTTTTATATTTTATAAAAATCCCAAGAAAAGAATAATTCATGAAAGGCCTAGAGGATGTGGTTTACTATCGTCAATTTTTCCTGCAAAAGGGAGATCTTTATTATGCCATACAAATAAATATTATTAGTATTATAAAAAATATAATAAACTATGGTGGTGGTTAAAAGGTAATCAATTCTAGCTAATTTTGTTATGCACTGAGTATTGGTTTTTGCTATTCCATCTCAAATTTCTGGAGGGAGCGTGCTGTGAATCTCATTTGTCAGTGGGACCAGCTTGCTAATTTGTCAAACCCATCGGCTCACATGCAACCTCCGTCATGTATCATTTGTGTATCAATATTCAAAACCCTAATCCTTTGTACACAGTGCGGTTTCTTGTTTGTCAAAGTAAGATATAGCCGTTAGATATGCATATGTTATGTCTTTCACTGATTCTTTCTTTTTATAGACTACTTTTAAAACTAAATAAAACCAAAAATGTATGTAAACTTATACATAACATCTCAAAAACAATTTATGACAGACAGAAAGAAAACTTTTAAAACCTAAAAAAATTATCTATAATATATATATATATATTTGAAAATAAATTAAAGAAACATTTATCTTGCATATGCTAAGAAAATGAGAAAAGCTCCACCAACCAAATCTCAAATCAATAGGACCTGGGTCAAAATCTGTGCTAATGTTGTCCACTGCCTGGTGCCATATATGCCATGTACCTAGTGCAATTAGAAGTCCTTCCTTTGATAGAGAATAGATAGTAATATTTATTTGTCTTTATAGCTGATAAAAAAATATTTCTTGAAAAATAAATGTTATCAAATTATTATATAAAATATTCATATAATAGTTTTAAAAAAATATTATTAACATATTTTTTCTTTTTCATCCACTTTATAATAAACAAATAAAGTCATCAAAAATATGTATCTTTTTATGTTGCATTGGTCTCTGGGACGCACAGGGGTGAGTTTTCGGGACGGCTAAAGCGCACCCCAATTTTTCAAGAGACGACAGGTTGGGGATGGCAATTATATAATATAAAATTTAAAAATACTGTATATATAAAAAAATCTTTGCACGAGAATATTAAAATAGCTTCCATGAATTTTTATCATAAAACAATGAAACATTGAAACATCAAAACATACATGTTTGCGGCTTTTGATTGAGATAAATGAGTCATAAAAATGAAAAATCAGAACATTGCAGCATGAAATTAAAATATCTGCCATATAAACTTTATAAAAAAACTGAAAAAATTCAAAAACATAAAAATTTCAATTTAAAAGTTAAGAGTTATGAATCATTAATGAAATATAAAAAACTAAAGTCTACAAATGTAATCACATAAATATTTTAGTCTTTAAAGTTTAAAACTTAAAATTCATATGCAAAAGGAAGAGTCTATCTTAGCATAAATGAAGGGTAGGGTTTTAAGTTTTTAAATTTTAATTAAATTTTTTTTTTTTTTAACTTTTTTTTAATGTACAGGAAATGAGACAAGTGGGAGTCCCCGATTGGTCTAGGGACTTCGGGGACGTCCCCGAAAAGTCCCCTATTTTTTGGAGTATGTATAGGGTACAGCAAAAAAGTCCACGAGTCCCCAATGGAGTCCCTGACCATTTGGGGACGTTTCCGAGGAGTTCCAAAGTCCCCAAAATACCGAAATGCAGGGAACGGGTGAAATTTTAGGGGGGACGGGTCCCCACGTATTTTTCAATTGCTTGACTCTTATGCTAATTTAACCAGAAGATGTAAATCCAAAAGATCAGTTTTGTTATTTGAACATAAGCCTAATTATGCTTTGAAACAGTGTCTCATATTTGAAAGAGCCACGACGTGGCAATGTCCCCGCTATTGTTAATAGTTATTGCTATAAGACAAATAAATTTAAATATGAGAGTTAATTATTAAAAAAAACTGAAACTTTGAACACACATTTACAAAACCCTTATAGTTAAATTTTTCAAAGGATTCTAAGACTACACAAAGAATCGAGGGCTTTGAGAGAACCCTCGGAGAGAACCCTCCTCGCTTTACTGTAACCATGACTAGTATTAGCATGGAAATTAAAACAAGAATTACTGAATGTAAATAAACGATAAACCTCATGATGTAGTAGTTGTACTTGCGCAAAAGACTCCAAATAGTCGGTTTCGATATTCATCGTTTCTCTAGACTCCAAATAGTCGGTTTCGATATTCATCGTTTCTCTA
>LPNX010662539.1:433588-445200 GCA_001517045.1 Pseudotsuga menziesii
GACCATATAGTTTATGAGTGAGCGCATGGAAATATATACACACTTGTATGAACAAAAGAGGCAAATCTTGTAGCTTCTGAGCTCCATACTCCTGCAAAATGAGTTGGGAAAACACAGGATTTGGATACCCGATATCTGGTAGCTGAGCCAATGTTAGCTCACTCGTGGCAGCAGTGAAAAGTGCTCCTTCACCATTACAGTCGATTTCAAGCCGACCCTCTTCGGAATTGAGAGCGAGTCTCCCTGCTGTGTAGTCATAGGGAACCAACAATTTTCTCAGAGCGCTGGCAACTATCTCAGCGACGTCGTCCTGGCCTCCTAATTTACCAAATAAATGGAGGGTCTCCACCGTAAACACCAAATTCTGGTTGAAGTTAGAGAGGAACAAGAATCTTCTTTCTGTTTCTTCACCAGGAAACACAAGGAACGGCTTCTGCACTTTGATTTTGAGATCTAAAACTGGATCCCCTGATCCTATTTCCTCCATTGAAATGCAAAATGTAGAATGCCGAGATGCTTAGTGATCTGAGATTCGACTTTCTTGCCAGACTTATTAATAGCTAGGCTGCGCGTCCCAAGGCCTCCTACTCTACTATTTTCGATGTTTCATTGAAAAGTGAATATGAAATGTTTCATTCATTGACATCTGGTCGTTGATTATATTTAGGTGTCTAACTGCCCATATTCATGGAAGCCAAAGCACAGATAAGGTTTCTGCAATCCATTAAATGGCTCGTGATGGTTCTGTTTAACTGTAAATGCATTTTATGGGCATTGCTTCACTAGTACGTATTGGAAAATGGATAATTTCATAGAATCGTCCACGTAACTATTTTGCCAAATGGGACACAAATTGAGGTAGGCAGGTAGCACAAGTCGATCCTTCCAAGAGACTTGGATTCATCGACATTCCCAGTCATGGGAAAAAAACAAAATGTGTTCATACACCTTGGAACTAGAGATTAAAAACTGGGCATGAAGGAGTAAACGCATCTGTACAATGAGATCGAACAAACACTTAAATTCAATTCTGTTTACATGGGGAATTGCATGGTGGAATTCATGGCCAAATTGCTAGTGACAGAGATGGCAGAACAATCAAAGCATTGGACAGAACAATGCGAAAAAGGAAAAGTTTTTAACTGTGCGTTATGTTGCAAGCATAGACACGTATGTGTCCACACTGTAGTATTATTTTTGACTTGTCTGTGATGGCGGTTTTTACAATTATTGTGATTGTGCATTATGTATATATTACAATGCTCAATTGACACTTTACATGTTGACTATGGTACTGTCTTGGTAATCTCTTCTTCTGACAATTTCTATTGTGAAAAAATTCTCTCTAAAAGTAATGATTTTGGACTGGTGTACACAATATTGCTTGAATGCATCAAATCAGCTTTTACTTTGTATGCATGATGGCACAGGCAGCTCAGGAATGTATTTGAATGTCTGTATTAAGCATGTAAAATTTGAGATGCAAGTAATTATCAAAATGTTCTATAAAACTTTCTTTAACAAAATTTCAGTCCAATACAAGCAGTATTAATACCCAACTACAACGAAATTGGAGAGATGCTAATTGGTAAGCGTGATTAAGATATTATGAATATTCTCATATTTTGTTAAGTGCATCAGACATGGAGATCGATTCGTTGGGGTTACTCCAAATTTTAAACTCTTTTAGGCACATATCCAAACTCTTTACAGCGTTTAGTTTGAATTTGGCTTAGTTACCTGACCAAGCCCCATACCGACCACAATCTAGACAGATAGCCACCTTTTGCTCATGCCGACCACAATCCAGACAGATAGCCACCGTTTGCTCATTAATCTGAAAATTTTACTTTGTTAAATTGGGACCACTCTACCAGTTCTAAGTTTTCTTGTAAACATCTAAGGTCAATGTTTTTTTTTACCATGGGAACACCAAGCTCTCGAGGGTATATCCAACAGCTTGCAGGTCAGATATACCAGTAACTTGTCACTCAGCAAGGGCTGAGATGTTTGGAAGACCATCAAGGGCAAAGACATTTGGAAGACCATCTGGGTGAGCCTCTATCTCAGAGATAGCATACCCCCCACTGCTGCCACCTCTGTGAAAAAGGAGCAGGACGCAGGAAGCGTGTGAGACAAAACCTTTCATTGCTCTGCATTCCACTAATAATCCATCCATAGTTGCTTCCTCCAAATTCTCATCCTTTTCATGCAAACATTTGTTTCCATAAAAAAATGCAAAAGATAATACCACTTTCAGCTTTAGAGTCAATGTTCACACAAAATGTGCCCAATGTTCTGCAGAAAACAACATCACTTTTTTCTTTCATGATCTTCCCATGCATGCAATGTTGTAACTGGTGAGGAAACAGTGTTGGATACAGTGATATATCTCTTGAAGTTGAAGATGACACAAAATTGTTGGCATGAATGTTGGGGGTTGATGGCTCACCTGTTGTTCACTGTTTTCTTGCACTGCACTGCTATTTCCATGGTGATCCCTCCTCTCATAGACGTTACAATGTCTACTCTCTGCCCTGGCGTTGAACAATGAATTCCAGTTATATACCTCACTTCTTTCTGTTCATGGGAACTTAATCTACATGTCTTGTGTGATTCTTTACACATCTTGCATTAGACGAGTTGAAGAGAGGCTGAGAATTTGAAGTTTGATGATGGGTTTTTGAATTTTTCTATGGTGGAATGGAAATGGCTTGAAAAATATACATGACTCTTAAACCTAGAGCTGGCTTGAAATGGCTACTGCTCCACGTAGAGCTGTTGACACAAATCAGGGAAGAGGAAGCCTGTCAGAACATGTTATATAGAATATATCCAAACAACTGTGAAGAAAAAGGTTGAAAAAGGAGATTTTATTGTAAGCAACAAGATAGAGATAAGAGCAATTCTAAGAATTCACAAGATAGGTATTGTTTCACAGCCATCACAAAAGGATGGTGTTCAATATTCACCTGCAGTGCAGCATTTAATTTAATGTCAAGGGGTGGATGTGAACCGTTGGATCTTATCTAAGACTATGTCAGTTTGATTTGGCAGACATTGAACTTGATTGCTTGTTTCATACGCAGACTAAGAATCATAAATGCAAGGATCAAAAGAGTAATTAAGAGTCATAAATGCAAAGATCAAAAGAATAAACAATCGATTCCTTCATCAGTTATTAGTAAAAGCCGGGACCTATTTGGCTTAGAAATGCCTGAGAGATGATTGAATATCAAGGACAGACTCTTTTCTTCTGAAAAAAAAAAACTTATGCAACTTTATCCATCACACTTTCAATCCCTTCATGTTTTGTTTTACATGTAATGTTTGTTTAGCTCAACTTTAACAATAGTGTGAATATTTTACATGTAAAATATTGTGAGAATCCCCCATAACTTTATTTCTCTCTACCTCATCCTAAGCCTAGTGTCAAAAAACATATCCTTTTTAGCATTAATGATTGGAACAACATTTTTTATGCATGTGTTGGAAAATTATCCAAAAGGTAGTGTAGTTCTTGTTATAGTCAAACTTATGCATTATGGATTATGCTCTAAGTGTTCCCACTTTCACATACATTTTTGCTTGGTTTGATTATAAGGTATACATGTTATCACTTTTTATTAAAATTAAAACATATACATATCTAGTGGTTAATCCATTATAAACATTGTAAAAAATATATATTGTAAACAATTTGAAAATCCATTTTCTCAATTGCATGCAGCTTTATACACTCTTTCAATGCCTTCATGTTTTGTTTAGCTCAACTTTAACAATAGTGTGAATATTTTACATACAAAATATTTTGAGAATCCCCCATAACTTTATTTCTCTCTACCCCATCCCAAGCGCAATCTCAAAAAATATATCTTTTTTAGCTTTAATGACCAAAACAACAATTTAGATGTATGTGTTGGAAAACTATCCAAAAAGTAGTGTAATTCTTGTTATAATCAAACTTATGCATTATGGATTATGCTATAAGTGTTACCACTTTCACATACATTTTTGCATGGTTTGATTATAAGGTATACATGTCATCACTTTTTATTAAAATTAAAACATATACATATCTAGTGGTCACATGGCAGGCGGGTATTACGGACCAAATGTAGACAGGGCCTGGACTCAGAGATGGCACAGCGAAGTGTGAAGCCAGAGTCTCTGGTGCATCTTCTAGCCTAATCCTTCTAGATGTAGAAGGGGCCGAGCTGATTGGAACCGCAAACTTATTTCACAGGTGAAGCCCTTGATGTTAGAGGCATTAGGCATCTGGAATCAGAGGAACTGGGGCTGCTTCTATATGTCGAGGATTGCAGGTGTTGGAGGGCACTGAGATTTGGAATGCAGTGGCTGAAATTCTGAGGAGTCTGCATTGAATAAAACGATCTAATTGAAGTATTCCTAGACCCAAATGCAGAATTTCTTCAATCGATCAATGGTAGCCTTAAATTGCAGCATTTTGATCTCCGCTTGAAGTGTCAAAGCCATGAAGCCATTCGTCTTCGTCTCGTTGGCGCTCGTCCAAATGAATTAAGATCTCCTGTCTTTAACTTCTAGTGATTTGCAACCTCAATGGAGGAAGCTTGCAGATGTCCATGATCACAGTATTAATATTCATGGAATAGTTGGGCAAATGGCATATTTCAGTCTTCTTGTTTACCACATTATAGGACTCCCTGGGGAGTCGTGATGGCTGTGTCGAAGTAATACAAGGGTCTGAAGATTGTTGTAGGGTTGTCTGGGGAAAAATCGAGCGTATGAAAAGCAAGAAAGGAGGTGGGGCAGGAGGCTTACGGGACTGAAACCTCGGCACTAATTCTGAGTGCCCATACCGCTGGGATTATCTTTCTGAGCAGGCAGCTTCCTCCTTTGCTTCGGGGAAAATATTCCTGTCTCATCCTTACAGAGATTTGCCAAAATTCTAGCAATAGTAATCTACTCTCTCTCTTAACTGCTCTCACTGTCACAGGAAAAAGAGCACAACCCACTTAACTGTGATACTGCATGCCCACTAAATTCATTACCCAATACACAAAAAACCACTATCAAAATTCATGCCCACCATATACCAATTGCACAAAAACAACACTATTAAAATTCATGCCCACTAATATTACCCAATACACAATATCAAAACCCAAAACAATGGAGAAACAACACCCAATACTGTGGATTAAAAAGAAACCCTAAAACCTGCCAGCACCAATGGCATAAATTAGGATTTGATCATGCTGGGTATCTACATACATTGCTTGAGAGCCGACCAGGAAGCCATTGCAGCATTCTTCTCTGCTTGCTTCTTCGTCTTGGTAGTCTCCCCGTAGAATCTCATTCCAGCAAGGTCCACACTGTATTTAAAAACAGGCAAATGCCCAGACCCTGAATGGATTGTAGTAGCATGAAAACTAATGATATTTTTTAGAAATCTATCTGAACATATATGAGGTGGAACCCCACAACACAAAACAACAAAAACTTTGATGAAAATTAGCTAAAATATTTCTCCAAACCCTGGTAACCATTAAGACCAAGTGGGTATTCAAATTAACCCTCCAAAACTCCAAATTTCAAAAGCCCAGGTGAAATTCTATAGGCATTTGACTGATTCACAGACAAAAATCATGGCTAAAGCTTGACTCCTCAGATCCTTCATCCAGTCCTAAAAGTACGGAACATGAAAGAGAACGAGAATATGAAGATACCAAGCAGTTATTAGTAAAAGTCGGGACCTATTTGGCTTAGAAATGCCTGAGAGATGATTGAATATGACTTCTGAGTAAGATGGACTGAATCGAAGAATACATATTTGGAGGCATCACTGCATGCGAATGGTATCGCCTTGTTGCAGAGATAAGCGGATTCGTCACCAGTGGCACAGCAAGGTCGTCCAGTAACTTCAAACCCTGCAAAATGAACCCCCTCAAATCTGATCATATGGAAAAATTCTTTGCAACTTCACAAAACAATAAAACTGAACCATACCATATTTGGCTGGATGTTGTATAGCGTCTAAGACAATGCCATAATAGTTGAGAGAAATAACTTTGAGTCCAGTGAGCTCTGGTTTCAGTCCCTCAATGATGGATATAAGTTTGGCGTTGAATTCAGCTGCAGCCGTGTTTAATTCCTCTGCGCATTCCCTCCCTTCTTTCATTCTCAGCGTTTTTTCAAATGGTAGACAGCCTAAAGGAGGAAGGTTTATTATCCCAATCCTACGCACATCTAAACTATACAGTTCCTGCAACAATAATTCCAATATAATTATATGGAATATCCAATGGCAATTGTTTGGATTACAGAGATTTGAGGGAAAATATTTGAACCTTAATATATGCAGACAATGTGTGCAATAGGAAATCTGTGTATTGGGAAACTGTAAACTGCGATGGACGAGTTGGTTCCAGAAAATAATCTGCAATAAAGTCGTTGGTGCCAATGCTGATAAACACCATTGATGTATTCAATACCTTGACAGCGTTCTCTACTCCTCCCACCACCCTGGCCAACCGAGTTCGATATTCCTTGAAATATTCGACTTCTTTCCATACTGGAATCACCGACTGCGCAATTCAGATTGTCCAGAAATAATTAAGCCACTTTTGAGTATTAAGAAGCCTGGTGAATATAACAGACTATTTGAATGAAAACTATGTCTTATCTAATTTGCTGGATTTAACGGTCAAAGCACACAAAAAATATAAAAGTTCGAATACAGAGAAATCTACTATTAATTTTATGCAAAAACATGGACTTTCAAATACTATTTGCATTTCATTCGAGTATGCAGGGTATTACTAAAGTGGTAACGGTGAGATTGTCTAATCCCGATCCCGCCGAGGCAAAGCTGACGCCTGTGATCAAGTCTTGTTCTTGTAGTTTCGGATCAAGATATGCCGGCAGCAATTCTTTGATGCCAAGCCCTGCAACTATATATTCATTTGAACACCAAACCAACATCCATTACCATCGTCGTGTCAGGAACGTGAAAATAAAATAAAACGCGGAACAGTAAAAACCAGGGATCGGAAAAGATGGGTCTGGAGGGTTTGATTGACGTTACCTCGGCGTGCGCGGGGAACGAGCTTGGGGTCATGATAAGCAATGAACATATCTCTCCCATCACTTCCATAAACTTTACAAAACACACAAAAATTTATGCCAAACTCTCAACTAATCCACCTGACTGAGTTAATGCTGCTGACGTTAGCCCGCCGCTGGGTCTTGGGGCACAAAGTCCCATGCCTACATCACCTGTATAAACCAATAAAAAGCAAGATAAATTAATATTTAAATAATTCTCAAAAAATATTTAATACAAACTATAGGAAAAATTCTATGATTTTTTAAAATTGCAACAAATTGCTTCTGATAATCGCTTTGAGCGATTCATATATATCCCCTCAGGCGGGGACATAATAAGTGTTGTAGATATAAGTGTGATATCTAAAAATGAGGTGATGTCTTGACAAAAGTTAATAATTAATTTGTTTATAATTAAATAAAGTGTTATGGATTATTGAATTTGTAATTTACAATGTATATGTATTTATGATGTGTAATTTTTTTATAACATTTTATTAATAAATTTTAAAAAAAAAAGTATTTAAAGTAACTATAAAGTCATTGTTAATCATAATAACATTGTTAAAACAAAATCACATATATTTAAGTAGGTGTGTATGACTTTGTGAATATTGTAGATATTATTTAATGTCCTTATGCCAAAATTGTAATAAAAGAGTTGCCAAAATTGTAACAAAATTTTGTAAAAAAACAAAAATTGTATAACATTATATATATATATATATATACTCATATTTTTTAAACCTAACCTAGGTTTTTCTCATTCATTTATTTTCTATCAAATTTTGTTTTGCTTTTGTATTATGAATTATCATAATCATTGTATACTCAAAGAAACTTAAAAAGCTAGTCATATTTTCATTCATCTCATCTCATTGCTTATAACTCTTATTATAATTGTTACGAGTCGTCTGTTTATTCTATGTTTTTGAGTTTATGATAGGTTTTGGTTGAAATTCAGTAACACCCAAATTATGCAATTTCCATAGCTAATATATGTGATTCTAAGATTTTTTAAATATTTCCAGACGAACTCCAAAACACATAAGATGGAAAAATATGCTCAGAAAAAGATTGAAAATGTAGAATATTTAGACTACACCTAATTGTTAGAGACACTGTATCCAATCTATGCTAAAATTGTACAAACTCATCGGTACAATTACATTTATGACACACTAATGCATCAAATAATAATATGCGTTGAATGCAGGTATACCCAATACATAGAAAAAAAAATCATTTGTATTAGTTTTAAATAAACTCTTTTTACACATTTAAACATACAAACGCACTAAGATGTTGTTGGTTTTTTTCTATGATGCTTATGTGGATGGATGTTGTGGTAGTGGCATGGTACTTATGTTTTTTTTTGTAAGCTCAATAGTAAAATTATATTAATATACAAAAAGTAGAGAGTACATGCACATGAAGTTCATGAAATTCACCCACTCATCAAGGCTCATTACAGACCTATGACCACTATAACTTAAACTCATACTAGCTAATCTTGCATGTGTTTCCAGCCCGAGTCTATCAATGTCTACCTTCCATACATGGGATATCTAAAAATTACTAAGCAGACTTATTCCTGAATACATATTCTCATTGTTTATCAAAATAGCCTTGAAGGGTAATGAAAACTAAATAAAAAAGACTAGATGCTTCAAGAGATTGAAAAACTATAAAACTAACTACTACAAGAGATATGAAAAAGATAAAAACATAGGGGTTACTCGATGTTGAGTCCATCTTCAACAACCTTAGGATTCTTTTCCATGACGGGGCACTTGTAATCTTCTGAGCTTGAAGAGTTTTCCAAGTCCTTTTTAACTGGGAGAGCCTCTGTCTTCCTGAAAGAGTCAAAGTTCATCTTTCCATTGTGCTCCACCTTCTTATGTTTATAGAAGCTCGTGGATGCAATTTTTGTTCCATCCAAAGCCATGGAAATTTCATTACCAACTTGTCCCTTTTGAGTCTGCATTGGCTTGGAACCTAGTGATGGGATTGGGGAGGGAGAAGAATGGATAGTTGAAGTTGGAGAAGGAGAAGGAAGAGGGTTGTTATCCTTGGTATGATTGTGAGAATGCATGAGTACTTGGGCCAACATGTTCTTTACATTCCAATAATTCCTGCGATGAACCTGAGATCACCGACCTACCAATTGATGGACCATCATTTCTCCTTCCCAATCGTCCACTAGATTTCTTAATGACCAGGAACTGAACTATCAAACCCGCTTTCAGATGATCCTCTATTTCCTCTGCGCCTGGAGCTACCCTGCCCCCTACTAGCACGATGAGGGATGGCGCAAAACCTCCTTGTCATATTCATAGCTCGAGGATGGAGAATGTGCCAAAAATATTGAGAATTATGGATCCAGAGGAGAACGAGAGAGAGTTAGACTTCGCAAAAATCAAAGAAAGGGAGGCAATAGACGTCGCTAAACTAAACCACATCCAGAAAGGAATAAATTTCAAAACGAGGAAGGAAAGTACCTTTCTATATACCTCCCACAGAGCTCCAGATTATAAAAACTTTATGCATCAAAATCCATATAGTACTCCATCCTCAAAGTAATAAATTCACTGCAAAGAAACATGGTGAGAGTGGTACCTACATTCAAGATGAACAATACATTTACGACGAGGTGCATTGAAGCCTTTGGCTTCATTAACTAGAGGTGTTTAATACACATGCCTCTTGGTTCAAACTTTTCCCACGTGGTGAGAGGAGTGAGGTCTCCAAAATATCCTTCACACGCGTCATATCACTCATCATTACACTTGCATGTGGGGGCATGGCACTTATGTTAAACATGTTGGACACAATAACACACTAAGAGGGGGGTGAATCAATGTTCCAAATTATACTTATTTTTAATGGAGTAAGTAATATACCCGACCTTTGCACCGGGGCTCACTGACGTCGTTTAATGGATAGCTTACTCCGTTACCCTTTCACTAAGACTTACCAGATTTGATTTATGAAAAATTCCAGATTTGTAGGGAAAACTCTATTCTCCTGGAGAATTGACTCCCTCCGAATATTTTTCATTTCATCCGGGTCTCAGTAAATGATTGCATAGAACAATGTATATAAACAATTAATAATAGAAAATATGCAAATTTTAATGAGACTATATGGCGAGGAATAATCGCATGGAGAATTGAATAAGTCCAAATAATTTCAGTACAATGGACTCACGGTAAATGAATAAATAGAATTGTGTACATTGATTAACAATTTAGAATGGAAACTATGCAGAAGCACAAAATGCACTACATCGTCAACGTACTCTAAATTGTTCGACATGAAATTGAAAATACTTGTATGTGATTTTGTTATATTTGAATTTGCATATTTTCACTGAGAGGGTAACGGAGTAAGCTATCCATTGGACGACGTCAGTAGACCCCAGTGCAAATGGTCAGGTATATAGCTTACTATTTCAATTCACAATTATGTCATCATTCATACTTATTCAAAATAGCATTTTTAACAATGAATTCAAGTACACAGCTGAATTTTTATACATAAACGTTTATATCATAAAGAGGAGACTTCAATCTCCTGGGTTTGTCAGCTACAAATGAAATGAAACTACAAGTTCCTTGTTCTCCTGCTCTAACAAGGATGTTACAACCTCCAACGTCCAAGCTCCAACTTGTGTCAAGTTCTTCAATGGCCCAAAGGCTCCAACCTCTCACAAGTCTTAGCACCTACTGAGGTGGAAGCTTCAACTTCAAGAGATATAACTTGGTTGTATCAGTCCTTCACCAAATCACCAAGTCTCGTACGCTTTAACTTCCAAATAACTCTTCCTTATTCCAACCTAATACCTTAGAAATATATTGTCACAGTGACTTTTCAACACTCAAGAGGATCAGTACTAGTAGTATTGTTATACTTCAACCCTTGAAATTAGCCAACCCTGGTTGTGGCTCTTCATACTCTACTTCGGATCTGTATCTCAATATTTCACCTTCGGTCTTGCTATCTCAAAGCTTCTTTATCTTCTCAAAGTCCACAACAATAACTTCTCAACTAATGACTCTACATTGTCTTCACAACTTTTGTTATTCATTAATATTCCATCATCCTCAAATTTCCATCTTCAGTAGTCATCCCCTGTAGACTCCATCCTCTACAATTCGCCCTTATTACTATTGTAATACTTCCCTACTATCTCTGATCTATCCTCTCAGGTTTTCCAATGATTCTATCCCAGAAAATGTGTTAAGATGTCTCTCAAAACCTATTCAAATCTGCTTCAAACTGTCACTGACCACTCAGTAACAATTCGAGGATGTCTACCTTCTGCGGCTACCTCTGTGCACACCTAAACTCATAGCTTTATTTCCTCTTTTCTTCACATACTACGACTGCCACAATCCACTGATATACCCGAAATCCAGAGATCTATATATTTTTCACCAAAATCTACACAAATGAATGAGACGAGCTGCCTATTTATACACATTTTCCACAATATATTTTAGGGATGACATGTTGTGTAT
>LPNX010662539.1:445265-525968 GCA_001517045.1 Pseudotsuga menziesii
TCCACTTGACATTCAAAAGTGCCACCATCTACCATTTTTAACTTCATCTTTAAACAAGAGGAATAAACCAAATAATATGTGCATCGATTCCATTCAGTCTCTATGATCCACATTACCACATGCGATGCCACATCATACATCTCCATAATGACCATAAGCTTCAACTATATGTATATCATGCCATGTTATCATGTCCATCAACAAGAGTGTGGTATCCATGACTAAACCCATATCCAAGGGTTCAATGACCTCAAAAACCCACAAATGACCACAGAATGGGTAGTTTGGACCACCTAGGGTTCCAATGCCCATAACATGGTTCCAATGCCTAAGCTACAATGTCATCAATATTTGTCACTCCTTGCCATGTCATTAACCTTTGTATTTCTTTGTCATTAATGGTTTGTCATCAATGACAACCTTTCTCAACAAAACAAGGACCATATTTTCAATTTATGGATGGGAGGTGGTAAAGGAAGTAACACCAAGGATGAATTGATGGGATTGTGGGGAATCCTTAGATTTACTACTCTAAATGGCATTGTTTCATTAACATTTTTTGGTGATTCCAAGGTCATAATAGAATGGGCAAGGGGGAGATTCAAGCTCTAGATTCTTAAGCTAAAACAATGGAGTATGAGAGTGCAACAAATGATTAGTTATTTTCATCATATCACTATATCCCATATCTCTAGAAGATTTAACATCTAGGTGGACCAACTATCAAATTTTTTTGTTATGCTCAATAAAGGATATATGCATTTTCAAGATGTTTTAGAAGGTTTAATAATTAGTGAAGGAGTGGAGGTGATATATTGAGACAGTTATTGTATCAATCTAGTTCCTAGTTTGACATTAACAGTTTTTATTGTTGATACAATTTCTTTTTTTATTCTTACATGCTTGAAATTCGAGGATTTGATTATTAATAATATATTTGTTATTTTTAGATATGAATATGTTTGGGATCGTATAGGTTTTGACATCTAAATTTTATAAGTGAAAGTTTGAAGGATTATGTTGTAATTGTTTTCTTTTACTTTAATTCTAATAAATAACATGATTTTTTCTTTCTTTTGAAAATACACAAAACACTTAATTCATCAATATTTTTATACATTATTAATTTTTATTTTAAAATTTACAAATTTGATATATATATATATATATATAATGTGTTCCTTCTATAAAACATATGGAATTAAATTAATACATTTGGTAATAAATTAAGATGTAGGTCGAGTATTTTTATACATTATTAATTTTTATTTTAAAATTTACAAATTTGATATATATAAATAATGTGTTCCTACTATAAAACATATCGAATTAAATTAATACATTTGGTAATAAATTAAGATGTAGGTCGAGTCCATAAGATAGGAGATGCATGCGTGATGTTAGTTAACTAGTTAATTTATTTTTAGTTTTTTATATTTACTTTACTTTATATTTTATATTTATTTTTTTAATTTTTAATATTAAAATGATATATACTATATATATATTATATTTTTTTATTAAAAATAGCATAATTATTTAATTTGTGGTTGGTGAATGTCGATATACAATAAGTTAAGTACCTTAAAATTTTAACTTATCTATGTGTCAACTATCAGTGCACTCCAAATTACATGTTATCTATGTATCCATGCATTAGCTATGAGTTATCTATTTATCAACCATCAATTATTTTTTATATTGTTTTTTTTTCTCTCTCGCATTCTTCTAGTTATTTTCCACAAACTCTTAGTTATCCATTCATTAGCTACGGCTTATCTATGCATCAACTACTAGTTATCTATTAATAAGCTAATATATATGTAACGACTCCAAAATTTCATATATATATATATATATATATATAAGAAGGTCTAATTGTAATTGCATATTGTAAACAAATTCACACTAAACCCCTTCATCTAACTTTTAACTTGAGTTAGGTAATCTGTCCAACCTTGATTTTATTATAAATTTTAAGAAAGATTTCGCTCCAAGAAAATTTGAATCGTTCTTTCCTGTGAAGAGCCTCGGCTCTAGTTTTTCGTCCTGGATCTGTTTCCTTGGTGGTATTTAGGTTTCTTTTTTGGATTTGCAGGCTGTTGCTCAGGCTGTGTGGAGGTTTTGGAGGCTGATCCTTCTAGACTATTGGAGGGTCTTCAGCGTCTTGATATTGCTCGGCATTTCTTAAGACTGGTGCTCGATCTCTGGGTTGGTTTTCCTTCTCTGGTGATTGCAGGCCTTTCTTGGTGGTTGATTCTTGTCTGAGACCTTGCTTTTTCTATAGATTGTTCTTCCAGGGTGGCTTTGGATTAGGGGCTCACTGCTTCTGATTTTTCGTGTCTTTTTGGAGGTGCCTTCAAGCCTGTTCTAGTGGACAAATATCATGGACATTGGAGAGGTCTCTCCACTACCTATTCCTCCTGACCTCGAAGCTTTCAAGAGATTGATTGCTTCCTGTGGCAAGAGGAAAGGGGGCCCTTCTCATAAAATTTTCAAGAAAGGTGATATCCCTTAGGTTGAGTTACCTGTTCATCGGATCTGTCGTTCAACGCTAAATCTGGCTAAACGTGGGTTGATCGATCAATTCACTAGCCTTTGGCCTTCTCTAAAGGCTATTAATGGTTGGGTGCAGAGAAACTGGAGGCCTTTAGTCTCTAATGGTATTTGAAGTCATTTTGTAGGAAGAGGTTATTATGTTTTTGTTTTTGACTCTGCAAAGGACTGAGATCTTATCTTTCAAAATGGTCCATACTTCATGGGCCCTCAGGGGCTCTACTTGAACAAGTGGACCCCTGATTTTGACCCCACTCAAGATGTCCTGTCTGCAGTCCCTGTTTAGGTAAGACTCCTGCACCTTCCTTTACATTATCGAAACTCAGAATCCCTTGAAACCATTGGGAGCAAGCTAGGTAAATACATTGACAGGGATGAAAGGAAAGATCAATTTTCTTGCGCAAGAATATGTGTTGAAGTTGACTTGGAGACTGGCCTGCCCGAGGAAATCAAGTTAATAGTTGCAGAGTGGTATCATATTCAAGAGTTGGATTATGAACAAATGTTGTTCAAATGTATATTCTGCCATGGTTATGGTCATTTTGCCCGAAACTACAAAAAAAAATCAGAAGAGGAAACTATAAAAGAGAAAGACGACTAGTGGACTCAAGTCCAAAAAGCAGGAAATTCCAATCAGGGCCCTAGAAAGAAAGGCAAAGAAAGTAAATCTGTTAATGGTGACTCTGCTTTTGGGAAACTTCCTCCTACATCTCAGGTTGTTGACATCCCCAAAGCTTCTCCCAATCACTTTGTTGTTCTTAGTTCTTTTGAATCTATCCTTGAAGAAGGTGAAATGCAACAAAATTGATGGGTATGAGATGGAATATAAAGTTAATACAGTTTCAAAGGATCAAGTTGGTCCTTATTTATCGGTTCCACCCTAGGCTGGACGTCCCTCCCATTCTTCTCCTATTGGTGCCAGCTCTCCCCCTTCTTATGCAAACATTGCTCGAAAGAAGCAACGTGACAGCTCTGGATCTTCTGATGATGATTCCTCGTCTATGCAACATATCGTTGTACTGAACTGGTGTACTTGTTGTCAAGACGTAAAAGGGAAGTCATGTTTATTTAGTGATAGTTATAGTTCTTGTGTATGCTTGTTATGTTTTTAAGTACTTGTTGGCCCTATTATGATGTTAGGACAAAGGGTTTATAGATCTTACTTAGCTTTTTGGCTAACACAAAACCTACGTATACTTTTTGCAGGTGTTTTACGGAGGAGGGCTCGCCTCGTTTTGGTAACCTCCAAAAGGTCTAGATTAAGACACAAAATGTAAAGGTCCTAACTATGCTATGAAAAACAACCATTACCCTAACCATCGAATCTAAGAATTGATACAACATTTCAACATTAGAACAAGTATATTCTATAAAGTATTCATGGTAGCACTTTAAGAAAAAGGCAAAGGTATAACTGACGGTGTTTGAACTATAGGGATGGGATAAAATTAAAACTTAAGTCGTCTTTATGAAATCCACGTGAAGGCTTACGACTTTCCAGCTAGAAAATGCTTGTTTGTTTCATCGATTTCTCTCCTGTGCGCGCTGCGGGCAAACCCGGGCGAGGCGTTGACGTTGAATATACTAAATAAAGATGCCGAGTACTTCCTTTAGATAGAACGAGTGATAGATACTTATGATCCACAGGGCGATGGAAAGCACTATGCCTTTTTGAAAAACCCTAAGGGTTTACTTCGCCTCTACATTGTATTACTGTGCCTCTGCACTGTGTTACTTCGCCAATGCATTGTGTAATCGATGGTGGAAGGGCCGAGGCTTCTTGGCCTTCGATACCACCCAAATTCTGTATGAAGTTCCAGCCTTTCATTGTCTTGGTTTGGCTCTGGCCCAACGATGTGTTTTCTCTCGGTGTTAGTTTTGTGGTTCAACTACATTATTCCCTTGATTCTTGTTTTCATCCTCGACTCTTTGAAGGGTAAGTTTTACTACTGTTTGTGTTATTGGTTTTTGTTGTTCTATAAATATACTTTTAAATCCGTGTTTGTCTTCTGCTTGTTTGCTTGCATGAGGTTCCAACTGGGGTTGCTACGCTGGAATTGAACCGGATGCAAGGTTCCAACTGGGGTTGCTACGCTGGAATTGAACCGGTCTCCGTGGAGGTGGAACCATGGTCCTGGTAAGACCCGTTAACCTGCATTCCTTGCTCCTTGTGGCTCTATGGCTGGTTCAACGCTCTCCTGGGTTTGGATTCATTGGTTCTTACGCTTTTCTTCAATTTGCAGTGGTAAACCCTCTTATGGTTTCTTCCTTGTAGCATTTTAAAGTTGGTATTGTAAGAAGTTTCCCTCAGACCATGGAGTCCTGGAACTAAAATGTAACACTTTTGTTTAGATATGCTATGGATTTGAGCTCTTGCTTCGATTTTTGTTTTTTAAACAAAATGTTTCAGGTTTAAAGATAACCATTTTTTCCAGGGTTTATGGACCCGCGACTTACTTCATTTTGGTTGTAATTATGATAGTTTTACTTCGGATATATCATGTTGCATTTTGATTACTTCTCTGGTATTGGTAGCAATGCATGGATAACTAATAGATGATGAATGGATAACCAACAACAATTCATGGCACATAACTAGAAGAATGTGAGATAAAAAGAAAAATATATAAAAAATAATTGATAGTTCATAAATGAATAACAAGAAGAATGTCATTGATAACATGTAGCTAGGCATGGATAACTCACAGTTGAACCCGTTTAACTAGAAGAATATGACGAGTAAACAAATATTTCCAAACCGTCTTCCATTCCATATCTATCTCTCAACCATTTGATGCCTATAGACGTGATCCAACCACAAACTATGTGGGTGTGCTAGTGTGTGTATATATATATATATATATATTGTTTATTTCAAATTTTGAGCGACTACCATAGAATCATTCTCGACAATACATTGTCCCATCCTCGTTCGTAAATGAAAAAACATAGGCCATAGTCCACCCCAAATCTCAAATAAAAACACCTATCGGCGTAATTAACACCTATCGACTTAATTATCGGCTTAATAAATTGAAATGATTTTTAAACAATTTCAAAATTCCATCATTTTAACATTTATGTAAAAGTATAACTTTGTACCCTCTTCGTCAAGGAATCGTGGAATTGCAAAAATAAAACGTTCAAAATAAATTTTGATAAAGAAAAAATAATATTTCTTTTTCAATGAAATTGATCAAGAAACTCACTAATATTTCTCATAATTCATGGATAATAAAAATTAAATAAAAAACCAAAATAAATTTTAACAAACAAAAATAAACATATATTAAGCAAGAAACCAAGACATAACGATGTGTTATCCCTATCATTACCTTGGAGGTTTTAGGATTCTAACAAATGTAGTTTCTAGATTGTGACTTTGTCTAACATGTACTTTTAGGCTGTGAATTAAAAATATGCTAGAATACCTCGTGAGTTAAAAATTATGCTAAAATATAGAGATAAAATTAGTACACCTTTAACTAATTTATATTATCAGTTTAACATAATTTATACATAATTTTGTATTTGGAAAAATAGTATAGCCAAAATTCAATTATATTAAGGCCTCGCACTAAACCTTGCACTTTGGAATCATACTATGGTTCCACACACTTGGACTTAATATAATCATGTTTCATGTGTATGTTAATTTATGAGTTATGTTTATAAAAAAATGTATGCCACAATAAAATAAAGTGTAATATTAGAAGAAATGTACACCTATGAACCAAATTAAGGCCTCGCATTTTTAGAATTCTTAAATTATGAACCAAATTTTTCATCCTCGATCCAACCCTTCAAGCTTCTTCCATTCTAATCTAACCATTTGAGTGACCTCTTTCTCTTTAAGCAAATAGTGATTGAGTTTGAAGGGAATGAACCTCTTATATTTTACCGGATCCCGTTCTAGAACTATGGGTGAATGATCTGAAAATGACTCTAGTTCAACCCATGCCATATACCTTCCCATATATTCAACCAAAGGTTCATCTATCTAGAATCTCTCAAGTCTCTTTATGATAGTATCTTGGAAAAGCCTCCTATTTTTCCATGTGTGTTGAAAAGATTTATGTGCAATATCTACCAGCCCAACATCGAGAAAAAGATTGGAGAAAAAATTACATGTGGATCCAACCTTTCCTTCTCACTCCATACTTCTGAAGCCCCAAGAGTAAGGTTTAAATCACCCCCAATAATGAGGGCAAGTAGATCAAATATGCCATCATCTTTAACAATGTTCCAAAATAGTTCTCTTTCCATATATGGTCCATAGCAGTTAAGTAAATTAAGTTCCATCTAAATACCAGTAAAGGAACCATTAATGAGCAGGCCCCTTGATGTAGAATAAGGTTTAAATCTACCAAATCTAGGATTTTGAGCCATTAACAAGCCACCAAATTGACCAACAACATTAATGGTATCCATCTCCCATCCATGCAACAATTTACCAAAAAACATCCTTCCTTTTCCCCATACACCATCGTCTCGTGTACAAAAAATATATCAGGTTTTATAATATAAAAAAAGCCTCTTTAGGGAATTATTTTTGAGCTCCCCCCTACTCCACAAACATTTAGAGATGTAATGATAATTTTTTAAACCTTGCAAGGGATTTATTTGCTCTAAGGGCCCTGAATCTTGGTGAGGATAGATCCCGAGCCGGTTCTTCTACCACGATATCAGTGTCCGATTTGGATTTCCCCTTTCTACCACTTCTAGTTTTCAGAGGGGAAATATCCAATGCTAAACCCCCTTTTATTGCCCGAGGGTTTTTTTCTTTACAAACTGATCTTGAGGTTTTCTATTTACACCTACATCACTGAAGGTTCCATCTGGTAGAGTTTGCATATCACTTTTTTGAGTATTCCCATTAAAAGTAGGAACATATTGTCTTTTAACAATGTCACAAAAGCATGGTGACTCCCACCCCAATCCCAAACATAGATCACTACCAATATCTGCCCCAATGATGGCCTCCGCCCTAACCACCCCGGGTGCATCGACCTCCCCATTAGAAGTATAATGTAAACCAAACTCCTATAGATTATTCTCCAGAGATGGATGTCTTGTGTCCCCCACTCCATCACAGTTTGTGCAGCTACCCATACCAGGTTCCGAAACTATCTCAGAATAGTTATTTCCTAGACTAAGCATTATTTTAGGAAGGGATACATCATCAATCCCCACAGGCCCTAGATTATCCAGTATATTGGGATTTTTACCAAAATACATCCCATATAACGAACTACCCTCCAACACAGATATATCAGAAGGAGATAATGATCAGAAAAGAGCAGGATCAAGATCATAGATCTTATTGATGAGGGTCGGAATATCTTTTGTTGTTGTGTGATAATAAAAAAATTAGGATCTTTTTAACCATATAATTTTGTATGTTAAATCTCATAAAAAGGCTTATAAAATGACAATTTTTAAATGCTTAAATAAATCACATAAGCAAATAAACAACATGCAAACCATAAAATTTGTAGGCAATAGATGATAACGGAGTTCACCCCTCCTGGGCTACGTATCCAGCCCACTTCCAATGAGAAGGATGATATTATTAAGTCTTCAAAAGCTTACATACATGAGTTCTAGAAACACCTCTATTTTATGTTAGTAAAAAATAGAAATAGACATCACCACTGTGATCCTCTTGAAATTTCGAGAAAAATGAATATAAACTCGACCTGGTTTGGATGAGGCCTCCTTTGGCATACAAATCAAGAACACCTTCCAACTCTCCTATACGGATTATAATTCCCACGTCAAATCCATGTGCATTAATGCTATGTACCTGCCTCAGGTAGTGTACAAAATTTGACCATCGAACTCTATTTTTTCATGGCGAAAAATGATGGTTTTATAAGGGATTTTGGGAGCCAAAATAAAGGGCCACGCGCCCCTTTTTGGCCCCATTTTCCACCTTAAAATTTAAGGAAAAATCCACCATAAGCCATCCAACAGATGGGATTTGGCCAAGTGGTATGGCATTGTGATATGGGGGAAGAGGTCCTAGGATCAAACCCGCAGGCCTTTCCCCTTTAAATGTGATAACATTTATTTGTTTGTTGAATCCGGTGACATTTTTTGGTTGTTTGAAGTGTTGTCTCGTTGGTTGGCGTATTACATGGAACTTGTGGCTAGTATGAATTGCTCCGTCAGTTCTGTGTTGAGTTGTCACTCCACCATATAAAATGGCTTCGGTGTTGGCCAAGGGATCGATGGATAGGCCCTCGTTCCCGCCCCTTTTTCAAATTAGCACATCACTTGAATTCAAATAAAGTTGTCAACTATATGGTTAAGAATCAACTTACAGGGATCTCGGCTAGGAGAACTCGGTGGAGGCAAAGATGGAGTGATGGTCGAGGAAGACTCGGTGGAGGCAAAGATGGAGTGATGGTCAGGGGTTCGATCAAATTAGCACATCACTTGAATTCAAATAAAAATTGTCAACTATATGGTTAAGAACCAACTTACAGGGATCTCGGCTAGGAGAACTCGGTGGAGGCAAAGATGGAGTGATGGTCGAGGAAGACTCGGTGGAGGAAAATATGGAGTGATGGTCAAGGGTTCGATCCTCCTTGACTCCATAATTTTTTCAAATTGTACAATCGACTGCCAATAGGGCAGCCCTTGATTGGTCCATCTCATTGCCATGTCACCCATCCTTGTGCACGTGGAACCCTGTGGTGCTTCCACGTGGAACTAATGCTAACATGTACATGCCACATGGAACCCTGTGGGTGTGCCATGTGGCCCCTCTTTTTATCTTTTTTACATCATTTTAATCTTTATTCCAAAATTTCCAAACTTAATAACTTTCAGATATGGAGGTCGTTTCACACGAAGCAAACATTGCTGGAAAGCTCTTGACAAAATCTACACATTGTAAGCTTTTGTTCACTTTTTGAATACTTTCATTTTGATCGATCTTGGAGATCATCCTAGATCAGAACTTCCCATTAGAAAGATTTTGGGCCACCAAAAGCATGTAATCATTCAGAAAATAGGTGAGGGTACAACTCCCTCACTCTTTTGGTCTCTAGCCACCATGCTTTGCTTGGATGCATTCCTTTAAGGACCACACGAATAACTTCCATGTCACCTCTTCATGAATATCTAACCTTCTTATCAAGTATAACATATTCATGAAGTTCATTGAGATATTTAGGAGAAAACTCATCAACAAAAGGTACTTGAACATGTACATCTTGGTCCACAATCAGAGGAGGCTCATACAATTCCAAGTTTTCCACATTAACAACAGAATACATTTGCATATCAGGAGGAAAATCTGACCAAAAAGCATTATTACCAACTTGGTCCAAAATTGTAAAAGGCCCATACCTAATTGGTTTCAACTTTCTACCTTCGCCTTGGAGTCGATCTTTCCTGATATGAAGCCATACTCAATCACCAATTTGGAAATGATGATCCACCCGATGCTTGTCATGTCTTTCTTTATACTTGGTATTGACACAATTATATCGATAGGGGTTCACTTCGCACTGTTGTCAACAACCATCGACATAGAATCCCTAAACATTGACCCAAAAATGTTTTACCCTTTCTAGCAACACCTCCAAAGCATGTGTAGTCTCACCCGATATGTCTGAGGGAGGGCTGCAAGAACCAAGTTTTTGCAGTGTGAAGAGGACTTCGCACTATCTCCTAACCACTCGCAACATTATCTAGAAATATAGGATCGTAACAAATACGATGCAAAGTTAACCATATCTACTCAATATCATGATTCACAATCACATTAAACCAGAAAACTACTATCATTATAATTCACATTCGCATTACCCAGATTCAGAACGACAAAGACATCCACATACATTAATTTTACAAGTACTACAAAACTTCACATCATTCACATAACATTAAAGTACTAGCACCAAATGTAGCATAATCATTTGTTAACTCATATTCATCAACTTATCTGATCCATCACAGAAACACCCAGTAATGCATAACAAAACTTAAAACAAAATTCAAATAAAAAACATCTTCAGATATCACATGATCCACATAAACAAGAAATTACAATGCAGAAGATCCAAATCGATATAAGGTAGAGTCTTCATACAAATAGTACCAGAAATGAACAGTAAAAGACAAAAACATTCCTCATTCGATCCTCAGTAGATTGATGCTAAGTCAATTCTTGATGATTTTTTATTTACAAATTCTGACTCTACTTATAGGCGCACTTGGCCATTACAAAATGGTCCACTTGACCAATCACTAACTAGCTCAACCAAAATATCCTAGTTTGTCAGTTTCTTCATCCTCTGCGGTTGACTTTTATCTTTGTTGGCATCCTTCTTTTCGATGGTCGTACCACACTTTTTGCTCTCCAACCCCTTTCCAACAATCCCCCAACACAAACTTGTGGCTCGTCCTCGAGCCACCTCAGCTGGAAAATACCAACGCATTCAAATTTCCCTTGAATTCATCGTACTCAGTTCTGAATTGGTCGATGACTTCTCTTACCTTTTCCACAAGTGTTGCGCACTCTTCCACTTCTTGTTCTGTCGGATTCTCTTTTCTCATTTGTTGTACTTTGTTCGGATCCGCCTTGGTATTCGTTATTTTCTTCTATGGCTTTGAACACTAATTGTTTTGTTGTACCCTGGAGTTCCTCCAAATGTGTTTTTCTTTGCTGGTAGCTTGTACGCGCCTTGTTAATGTGCTACTACAACTCTTTTAGCTCTGTCGTCTTGGTTACTTGCGTAAGTGGGGGCATTGTTTTAAGTGATCCCCTCAATGTTTTCAATTGTTCTTCTTCCTCACCAAGTTGAATGTATAGTTGGTGCAACTACTTGTCTTCTACCAAGCTACCCCAAAACTACGTTATCTCCTTCGCAATACTTTGTACGACCTTCTCGGATTTTGCAATTCCACATTTTCCTTCCATAGATCTACGACAAATATCCCTAATCACAATACTTTTGATTCCGCAAACATTTTTAGAATAACTTTTGGTACCTCCTCGCAGGCCAAGAATAATTCCCTCTCCAGTATTTTCCTATCTTCAAATGACTTTGTATTCTCGTTTATGATTTCCTCCTTTTCTGCTTTTAGCCGTTGAAGCTCCTCTTCAATGCTTTTTTTTGTAGTTTGGAGAGGGGTAGCTGATCGTGGGTTGTCGCTTCACGATCTCTGATATCCTCTCCTGCTGCGATCTGAAGTCATGCTAGTGTAGACATCGGAAGAAGGTTTAGTTCAAGACCGACCAAGTGGTAACCTCGTAGTGTAGCATTTGCATCCTCATCCCCCCTTGTGATCTCCTGTGGTAGGATCTTCACTAGTCACACTCTTGTGCTGATGTCAACTTCAACCACCCTTTGCAACGCTCCTTCGTGTGGTATCCTCGCATCGAGCACTACATTCGTGAGTGTCTACGGTAGCTGCGTAACTTGATGGAAGTATCATGTTGCATGTTGTGTCTCCTTTTCCTGATTCTCGTTGGCTGTCATAGTAATTGCTTCCAATACTGTGTCTACCTAATAAACATAGAGTCTTGCAATGTTGCTCCCCTCACCTTGCTTGAACTGATGCTTCGTCTGTGCTCCTTCTTGTTGTTTATCTAACTCCAACTATGTTGGAGTTACTGATGATGCTTCATATTGTGAATTTTATTCCTCCTCTGAGTCCTTGGGCTCACCCTGTTCTTTTGGGACATTCGTTGGTGTTATATTTCCTAGGTCCGACAGTTCTTTATTGCTTACTGGAAAATTCCATTTCGTATGCCATTCCTCTTTGATGGCATCCAACGCTTTCATCATTTAGCTTATATTGCGTCATAAGCCATTTCTTTTCAAGATATGTCCGTTCCTGAATATGTATGGCGTGGGGTCGCATCGCCAAGCGTGCAATCCTCTGGTACTTCTTTGCAGCTTGTTCTGTAAGACACAACACCTTGACTTCTTCCTATTGTAGTGCTTTTAAGTACAAGTAGAATTGAATGTTGTTGGTCATTTTTCGATCCTTATTGTTGAGTGCCCATACATTAGAGGAAATTTGAGGTCTAAAATGGGCCTCCTAAGAAAAATAATAAAATAATAGTTAAAATAATAAAACAATAGTTATTAATTTGGGAGGAAGAATGAAAAAAACTACTTTTTTTGTTCGTATTTTCGACATATCTCCCCGTGTTTTTACTCAAATTCTGAGCGGGAGAGCTCATTGGATGCGGAATTTAATTTCACATCCAACGGGTACCCACACTGCATACTTTTTATGGACCCCTCTACCCCAAAAATAAGAAATAACTAAAAAAACGTGATGATGATGTCATCATCACATTTTTTTTAGGTATTTCTTATTTTTGGAGTAGAGGGGTCCATCAAAAGTATGCAGTGTGGGTACTCGTTGGATGTGAAATTAAATTCCGCATCCAACAAGCTCTCCTGCTTGGAATTTGAGTAAAAACATAGGGAGATATGTCGAAAATACGAACAAAAAAAGTAGTTTTCTTTTATGACAAATATGTCAATTCAACCATTATGGTTGACTCAATTTATTGAAATTCTATTGGTTCCTAAATTCCAACTCACAAAATTTATTTTTGGTGTGTTTTCTTATAAGGCCCATTTTAGACCCCAAATTTCCTCTAATGGGTTTTTATACCTTGATCCTCTGCATATATTGACAACCTCAACCTCGATTCCTTGATAAGGCATTGGTTCCATCCATCCAACCAACACAATGAGTATTAGTAAACAAGAATAAGTGAACGACTTACTAGCCTCTTATGCTAGCACAGTGTCCTCCATCAACTCAATCTATAGGAAAAAGGACCAATTCATCTGTACACCAGTTGTGGATTGCTCCATGGATGTGATATCCCTTGATGTGCACTGATTCGGGTGATTCTTTCATACTATTTTGACCATTGGCAACTTTGCTGCAATTCGAACTGCCTGATCATTAATGGTATCGATCACATATGCCCTCTTATCCTTTACTACCCCATATTTGTTTCACAGCTTCGCTACCAACTTCTTGTCATTGTCCTTTCCTCGGAAGTACTGTGACGGATCGATCCCCACCTTGGGTAGGCCAATGATCTGGGATATCAAGTCAACCATAATTGAGATCTTTGTCCCTAGCCATAAATAACTGCCATGGAAACATGCCAACAACTACTTCACACACGCTTTAACTTCTATGGATCGTCCAAAATGCGACATATGGATGATCGACAACATCCCAGACCGCTTCAATCCAAATTCCCATCATGCGGGATCTCTAGTGACCAGACCTCCTTCGTTGTGTGCTCTTTCCTCAGATGTTCCCTTGGTGCATTTCGAAAATGTCAGGATGTCATGGTCACTATATTGTAGCTTCTGCAGTTGCAACACTATATTTTTCATTACATGGACACCTTTAGGCGTTGTGGGCATCTTGATGGCATACTTGTTGTTTTTTCCAACCCGTACTGTCGATGCCCCTTCCTTCCTCAGTGGTACATACCCAGGAATTTAATACTGTCGACCCTATTGTTTTGCCTCTTGCCATCGTTTCCTCTTCTGCTGTAGTTGATGGACCTATTTCTCCCCCTGCTGCGGTTCCCCTCATCGAACTTCAAATTGTCTTGGTTCTTTTGTCTAGGGTGATCGGATGATTAGTGCTCCTCTTCTTCCTAATCGGTCTCCCCGCTGCAGACATAATATCTTGAATTTATTCTACTATGGTTTCCCCCGCAATTAGTGTTTCTTGCGTACTTATTCTTGAAATAATCTGCACCATGTCCTCTACAACAATTTTCTTCTCGCTTACACTTCTGTTAGATCTAGATCTTCTTTTATTCGCTCTTCTTATTCCTCTAAGTCTGCGCAATGGGTTGAACCATGCCCCTCATCCTTATTTTATAACCTTTGATCCTTCAGTGCAATATATTTGAAGCATCATTTCCAAATTCCTCATTGATTGATCAAATCCTCCATCAATTCTGCAAATTCAACACACGTATTGGTCATTAAATGCGAGTCTTTCCAACTTGCGTCATTTCCCACTTGGTTTAATTGCTTCATTTATTTCCTGATTTGACCATTTCACACCTCGTCTAGTATCGACAAGTTCTGAACCTTGTCGCGATTCAAATTTTCTCATCACTCTTTCTCTTGTTGAGAGACTGTTCTTTTGATTTTTTCATCATTTTTTTGTAGTTTTTTAGAATTGGTGTTGTTCCTAGCTATATCGATAGGGATTCAGCCGACTCCCATTCACTAGTTTTGGAAAAATAACTATTTCTAGATATTACAACTGTATCGCCCCTCCATTGGTAATGAAATGTATGTTGTACAGGCCAAGACAATGCATTTGAAGCTTCCTTGGGTGCTTCACAAACTTGCTTCGTAGAAGAGAACCATGTCTCCGTGTTGGAAGTGCATTGTATTTATGTGGCGATCATGCGATGCCTTTTTTCGATCCTTCTCTACTTGTTGATGAAAGGTTGTGATGAAGAGGTCATCTTCAATGTGTACTAACTGCACTAGTATTTATTCAATTTCTCCTTCGTCGCTCATTCCTGTTACGGCTTCTATGCGTAAACTGGGGAAGATATATTCCATTGAAATCACTCCTTCTTGTCCATAAACAAGCTTAAATGGTGTCTAGCCTATCAGTCTTTTACATGTAATTCTGCAGGCCCATAATATCACAGGGATTTGCAGACCCCAATCGTCACGATTAATATTTCAAACCTTAGTAAGTACATTTTCCAGTATCTTGTTGAATGCATCCACTGCTCCATTCACTTGTGGATGGTGTGGAATACTTTTCTTGTGTTGTATCTGGAATTATTTAGTCATCGCTCTGATTGTATGATTGATGAAGTGAGATCCTTGATTGCTCATCAATATCTTAGGACATCCAAATCGGGTAACCACATTGTCGAAAAGGAACCTTGCTACTGTCATAATTGTGCAATCCTTTAATGGTGTTTCCTCATTCCATATCGTTAGATAATCAGTCATAGTGATGATGTATCTCGACACTATCTCAAACCTGTTCTTTTTCCTAGTGGATTGATAGGTCCCACTAAATCGATTGCCCACTTATCAAATGGTTGTAGTGTTACCTGAGGTACTAATGACATCTTGTCTCTTTGTGATGGTTTTCCTATTATTTGACATACATCGCACCTTTTAGCATAATTTGCGGTGTCACCATGTATTGTCGACCACCATAGTCCATCTCTAAGTATTTTTGTGGTATTTTTCTGGTGGTTGCATGTCCTCCATAATGTCCTCCTGCAATCCCACCATGTGCCTTTGGTAAAAATATTTCTTGCTCATGTAGAAGAACATATCGATGCAGAATTTCATCCAATCCAATATTATATAGTTGTCTTGTGATCAGTTGGAATTCAACAGCTCTGACAACCAGTTATTTCTTCTGACTAGTGGTGAAGTCCTCAGGACCTTTTCTTGTTTCCAAAAATTGAACAATTTGGTCGTAGTCGTCATCAACCATTCCAACTCTAAATAGTTGTGCATTAGGTAAGTTGTCATCGATGCTTCTTGGTTCTTCTATTGACTCTAGCCTTGATAGGTTATCCGGTCCTGCATTCAATTGTCTTGGTTTCACAATGATGTCAAAATCGAATTCTTGGAATAATACCAACCACTGATAGATATTCCCCCCCAACACAGGCTTATTGACCAAGTAATTCAATGTTCAGTGATCCGTAAATTTTTTAAATGTTCTCCTAACATGTAGTGTCAGAAATTTTGCAATGGATACACCGTCACCAATCCTTCTCTTTATGTCGTTGTGTAGTTTTTCTCTACAGTATAAAACTTCTGACTTGAAAATGCAATCGAGTGGTCAATTGATCCTTCTCCCGGGTGGTCAATGTTTTGTATGACGATAATATGATCAAATTTTTTGTCAGTACTCTAAAAATAAATGCTTGCGAATGGTATCTCAATGGTATTCCAAGTAAAGGTAGTACTTCCCTTTCAAGTTTCCTTAGAATATTCTTGAGGCAGTGGCATACATGACAGAGTTCAATGGAATATCTAGACAAGTTCCTAGAAGGGTTTCTTTACGCTTCTTTTCCCTGGATAGAGTATCATGAAGAAGACTGTAAATTAACTCGTCTCATCAAGATAGGAAATGATAGGTATTGGGTTCTACCTCTAAGAAATCACAATGAAGAAGAAATCCATGATGATTCCATTGAGTTTGTGCATGAACATCCCTTAATTGAAAAGAATGTTGAAGACCCTCCTCATGTCACATCAACAAAGACTATTGAAGATTGGGGACCCTCCCATGATTATTTCAGTGATGAAGATCACATTTGTACTCCAGGTCAATCCCAGGATGAAACCATTACAAAATATTATAATGAAACTTATGATGAAAGTTGTAATGTGCATGATGGCACTCCTACTTGTTCTCCATATAATGATGATAGTCTGGAAGGTTTACTTCCTTGTGACCTTTTTTCTGAAGAAGATGAGTACGAAGATGAGGACATGTATAACCTAGAGCATAATACAATTGACGAATAATCCCTTATGTCCAATAAAGATGTTGATGAGGATTCATGTACATTCATGAAAAATCAAATCTATGACATGTCTGAGGAGGAAAACAATGAACCAAAAACTTTTGATGGTTTTATTGATAATCTTGTCTATGACATATCTAATGGAGGGATTTTTTAGTATCTTGATGGTTTTATTGAAGATCCTCTCTATGCATATTTTAAATAAGAGAGCATGGATCTTATGGCGTTGGGAAATTTTTACGAGGAGGAGCATGGAGTTTATACATATGATCAGTCTGAGCCATATATCAATGTCAATAATGAAGACATAGAGAAGCAGTGTATTGAAGATTCAGATATGATGCATCAGTTTCAGCTATCATCTTCACAAGTAGAGGTTCCTTATGATGTGCATCAATTTGAGGCTTATACAACGAGTTATCATTCGGTAATCCTTGATGATCAGTATGATGGTGTTGTTGATCTGCCTCATCATTTCATTTTGTATATTAGTCCCATTTGGTCATGGATAGAAGCAGCATGCGCAAGCACCTGCCAGTTTGGGAAGAAGTTCGACGACATTATTCATGCATATGGTTACCCATCTAGCTCACCCTTTCTTGATCATCACACAGGTTTGCATTTTCTGAATAATGTGTCCTTACTTTGGCTAGTAACCAAAGACAAGGATTTTTTTTAATATTAATGAAATGCTTAGGTGGCTACATTAGATTTTTCGATTACACCTAACCTTTTATGTTATGCCTAGAGTAGGAAAAGAAGCTCCTTAAAGTGAGCATTTAATTTTTTCATTTTCCATCTGTAGTTAGGAATAAATAATTTTTTTTCATTTATTTGAATAAATCAACTTATGGTTCATTTGGTTTTATATAAAATTTGTGTTGCTAAAGGTTTCTTTTGTCAAGTTGAGATGTTTTTACAAGTTATAGAAATTGCAGATTCTGGTGTTCTCATGTGCTCTCCTTGCCTAAGAGTCTGGATCGAGCACACGTCCCATAGTTGGAGCCAATTGTTATCCACACGTTGCACTTAGGGGATTTTTCAAGTGAGCCACCAAGGATCAGAACAAAAAACCTTGTTCTTACTTAGTGTTCAGAAATTCCATGGTTTCTTCAGGGTCAGTTGTGGCCTCTTTTGGATGTTCACACCCTTTCGAGGGAATTGTAATAAATGACATAACATGAGGTTATTTTATGTAAGAGGATTGACCTTCTTAGACTTGGTCATCAAGATCATCATCCTTGATTGTTTTTTCACTTGTTAATTATATGAAGTTGTTTGAAGCAACATATAATTTTCAATTTTTTCACTCAAAATCCTCCAAAGCTGGGATTGTGAGTTTGGTAACTTTTTTCTCAGAAAGGTTATTAAAGCCTAGGTTCTGTGTATTATACCATGCTAGTCATATGTCCAGAGTTTCGTGAACATTTGACAAGTCCCATCTAGGATTTTTTAATTTTTAATTTTTTAATAAAATGATCGATAAGGTGTATCTTAATTGTAATATTTCAAAAGGTTATAAAATTGGGCCTAGGGATCCAATTTGATCATGGGGATGCTCACTTTTGGAGCCAAAGACCCAACTTAACCCCTAAAACCACTTTTGAGAGTCAAGTTAGTAATTTTCAATTATTAATTTTGGATTTTCTATCCAAAATGGTTGAGAGGGTCAAATAAATGAAAAAATAGGAGAAAACCCCAATCCTAAATCAAAGATAGCTTGTTTGGGACTTGTCTCTAAGGTGGAAGGTTGGCTGAGTTTGTTTTTTGGGGAATTTATGAGCCTAGAGAGTATCTCCAACCTACTCTCTAAGGTGTCAAACAACTCTCCACTAAAGGGGGGCGCATTCTCCTCAAGGAAGGCACAATCCCTCATGTGGTTGGGAGAGGTGGAGGCATACTTAGAAATGTGGCTCATCTCTTGTGAGGTGCCAACCCTTCATCCCAACACTCAAGCCTTCCTCCCATGCATTTCTCAACCTCCAAAACTCCTTTTCACTTGGAAAATGCACCCCCCTGGGGTTTGAGCTCTTCTGTGGCTATAAAAGCAAGGTTGTCCTCCTTTGTTTGGATGGATGCAGAAAACCTCTTCCATTTTGCATTGTTTCTATATTGATGAATAAAATTGCAGACTTTGGAGGTCCACTCTGTGTTATGAGATGATTGCTTGTGAATATTTGAGGTGACATTGTTAAATTTCTGAGTTTTTTTTCCTTTTTGTTTAAAATTGCTATTAGATCTAGGTTAGAAGGTCATCCTAAGACACATAGAGTAGGAATTTAATGTTGTAGCTTTATTATTGTTATTTTTATCTCAATATATAGGAGATTAGTTGTTCATATTAAGTTGTATTTCAACTCTTTCTCATTTCTTGTTTTTGAGTACACTAGATCTAACTTTTTATGCAGGGGTTTCTCATAGGTTTGTTTTGCAGGTTACATTTTCAAAGGAGGAGTTGAAATCATTTGTATATTATTCCTTTTTAACAATCTCTCAAGTTTTATCTTATCTCTAAAGGGTCTCCAAATTTTTCATAAGAACATCAAGCGAGGCTTGAAGTTGCTTTCCATCTTCTTAAAACAATTCTCTCTCCTTTTTCTGGTTATATAGTTTGAATATGCAAATTTGATAGATCTGATTTAAAAGTATGATAATTTCAATCTACTTATTTATCATATCAGATTATTTATATTTATAAGTGCTTAATAAGAATCATCTTTTGCTGAATCTAAAGTTGTCATTTCGGTGCTTTTAAAAACTAGTAATTTTTTTCAATCTTTTGCAAGTACTGAAATTAGTTTTGGTTTTTATCCTTTATTCATTCATTCCATCATATTATAATAATTTAAATCAATTTTTTTTAGTAGGTCCAAAGAAAAAGAGGAGGAATCCCTACTCACAATCCGATTTTTGGGTCTCTTGGGACATCAAAAACCCCTCAATTTTCCCTTATTCTTCATTCCCCTTCACTCCATAAAGTTGTATAAATATTTAGAACTATTTTATAGGGTAAAATAAATATTTTAATTTCATTTTTATGATATTTTAATCATAAGTAATAAATAAATCAAGTGGGCTACACAGCGCCCACACTTCATTTCCCCTAGGGGGATTGGTAGTGTCTCTTTCGTCGCTTGATCTTTTCTAACAATCACAAGACCACAATCCACTTTCTTTGAAGTATGCTTTAGTTAGTTATTTATTTTCATTTCCATCTTTTAAATTGTTAAAATAATTTTGTTCCCTCGCTCATTTCCACGAAGTATGCTCTCTCCACCAACCAAAGGCTTCTTGCCGATTATTGGTGGATGATCAGAAAGTGACACATAGCTTGTGAATTCTTTTAGGATTTATTTTTTATACACAATATTTTTTCTTCAATATACAATTGGAACAAACATTTTTTCATTCTGGTGTATGCTCTTGCCCATTGCAAGTTCGCCCTGAGCTTTGGGATAATCAAAAGAAGGAATGCGCACTGATCAATTCTTCACATCTAAATAATTAATTCACAGTAATAAAATCTACAACCTTCTAAACATTGTGAAAATATGGCACACCACCTTTTTACATTATTGGGAAAATTTCTGAAAGGAAGCGGGAACTACGAAATAGTGACCTCAAGATACAGTTAGGCTACACCCTTGTTGGTGTAGTGTTGAACACCTTCTCAGAGAATTTGATTCAGCCCACATTTTCGAGTGAGGAACCAATTTTTTCATCTCTCAATACATACTCTCAGTACTTCATAATTATATCGAGAATCCCCCTTCCCTTAAATCAACTCATCTTTAATAATTAAAACTAACCAAGACACATTGCAAAAAATTTCCTTTTTAGCAGCATTTTTTACTCCATTTGGCACTGATTCGAGTACATAACAATCTTATTTTTACCTAATTATCAATTTTGTCAGTATTAATCTTTTTATACTCATGTTATATGCTGTTGAATGTTTAAACAATTTTGCATCAATCTTGCGACAAAATTATTTATAAAAAAAACTTCTAAAATTTTTAATTTCGTCATTAACAACTAAAATATAAAGAACCTTAGTTGAACTCTTTCTTAGGCACCACCCCCCTTGGATTTGTTACAAGTTTGGCCTAAACGGAGGAGTAAAGATTAAGTGACAATACTTGACTCGAGACTTTCCCCCAAGGACACACCTAGCAGCTTAAAGATTTCTGTCGTGCTTAACCCCCAGGTGTGTGAAAGGCGGCAACACTTTTTTGGCGCCATTGCCGAGGATAGATATTTTTATTCCTGGGTTACGACTTTCTTCTTTCTTTTCTGTTTGTTTTGTTTTTGCTTTGTTTGATGAATGATTAGAGTATATCTTTGATTCTTTGTCTGACGATTCCACCAACCTTTTTTTCTTTTGCAGAGAAAATAAAAAATAGAAATGTTTGCGAAATATTTATGACGAATATTTTTACTTTCACATCATGAATCCATTGAAGGGATAAAACCCTTATTTCTCACAAAAATTGTTGAGATTTATTGTGTGTAGATGATCCCATGGAAACAGTAAAATTTTAAAGCTCATTATTTTGACAGCTCTGTTGTTATATCAAATGATTTCTATTAAGTAAACAATATGGATGAGGAAAGAGCTTGGATTTCGAGTGAATATCCTTCCATTAACTTCTCAAACATCCCAGGATTCAATAATTATCATAATGGTGAAGATATATCTGATCATCTACCTATATTTTAGGGAAAGGAGCATGCAAAGGTATAACATGTCATACCTTTAATTAAAATTCTAGCATAGTTCAATGTTTTGTATGAAGAAAATATGAGCGAAATGTTTGTCAATACTCTACAAGGAAATGCTTGTGAATGGTATCTAAATGGTATTTCAAATAAATCTATTACTTCCCTTTTAAGTTTCCTTAGAATATTCTTGAGGCAGTAGCATACATGATAGACTTCAATGGAATATTTAGACAAGTTCCTGGAAGGGTTCCTTTACACTTCTTTGCCCTGGATAGAGTATCATGAGGAAGACCCTAAATTACCTCTTCTCCTCAGAAGAGTAAATGATAGGTATTGGGTTCTACCTCCAAGAAATCACAATGAATAAGAAATCCATGATGATTACATTGAGTTTGGGCATGAATATCCCTTAATTGAAAATAATGTTGAAGACCCTCCTGATGTCACATCAACAAAGACTATTGAAGATTGGGGACACTGCCATGATTATTTCAGTGATGAAGATCACATTTGTACTCCAGGTAAATATCAAGATAAAAGCATTACATAATATTATAATGAAACTTATGATGAAAGTTGTAATGTGCATGATGGCACTCCTACTTGTTCTCCTTACAATGATGATAGTTTGGAAGGTTTACTTCCTTGTGACCTTTTTTATGAAGAACATGAATATGAATACGGGGACATGTATAACCTAGAGCATAATACAAATGACGAATACTCCCTTATGTACAACAAATATGTTGATGAGGATTCTTGGACATTCATGAAAAATCCAATCTATGACATGTCTGAGGAGGAAAATAATGAACCAAAAACTTTTGATGGTTTTGTTGATAATCCTGTCTATGACATATCTAATGGAGGGAGTTTTGAGTATCTTGATGGTTTTATTGAAGATCCTATCTATGAAGAGATCATGGATCTTGTGGCCTTGGGAAATTTTTACAAGGAGGAGGAGCATGGAGTTTATACATATGATCAGTATGAGCCATATATCAATGTCAATAATGAAGACATAGAGAAGCAATGTAGTGAAGAGTCAGATATGATGCATCAGTTTTAGCTATCATCTTCACATACCGAGGTTCCTTATGATGTAGAGAAATTTGAGGCTTATACAACGAGTTATCATTCGGTAATCCTTGATGATAAGTATGATGGTGTTGTTGATTTGACTCATCATGTCATTTTGTATATTAGTCCTATCTAGTCATGGATATAAGAAGCCTGCGCAAGAACCTACCAGTTTGGGAGGAAGTTTGATGACATTATTCATGCATAAGATTACCCATCCAACCCACCCTTTCTTGATCATCACATAGGTTTGCGTTTTCTGAATAATGTGTCCTTACTTACCAAAGACAAGGCAATTTTTTTATATTAATGAAATGCTTAGGTGGCTACATTGAATTTTTTATTACACCTAACCTTTTATGTTATGCCTAGAGTAGGAAAATAAGCTCCTTAAAGTGAGCATTTACTTTTTGGATTTTCCTTCTGTACTTAGGAATAGATATTTTTTTCATTTATTTGAATAAGGAAACTTATGGTTCATTTGGTTTTATATAAAACTTGTGCTACTAAAGGTTTCTTTTTTCAACTTGAGATGTTTTTACATGTTATAGAAACTAGAGATTTTGGTGTTGTTGTATGCTCTCCTTGCCTAAGAGACTGGATCGAGCACACGTCCCACAATTGGAGCCAGATGTTATCCACTAACTTTCACTTAGGGGATTTTTCAAGTGACCCACCAGGGATCGGAACAAAAATCCTTGTTCTTACTCAATGCTCGAAAATTCCATGGTTTCATCAGGGCCAGTTGTGGCCTCTTTTGGATGTTCACACCCTTTCGAGGGAATTGTAATACATGACATAGAATGAGGTTATTGTATGTAAAAGGCTTGGCCTTCTTAGAATTGGTCATTAAGGTCATCATTCTTGAGTGTTTTTTTCCTTGTTAATTATATGACAACGTTTTAAGCAACATATAATTTTCAAGCGTTTCACTCAAAATCCTCCAAAGTCAGAATGGTGAGTTTGGTAAGTTTTTTCTCAGAAAGGTTATTAAATCCTAGGGTCTATGTATTATACCATGCTATTCATATGTCCATAGTTTCGTAAACATCCGATAAGTTCCCCCTAGGATTTTTTAATAAAACCATCGATAAGGTGTATTTTAATTGTAATATTTCAAAAGGTCATAAAATTGGGCCTAGGGATCCAATTTGATCATGGGGATGCTCAGTTTTAGAGCTGGATACCTAACTTAACCCATAAACCCACTTTTGAGAGTCAAATTAGTAATTTTCAATTATTCATTTGGATTTTCTCTCGAAGATGGCTCCAAGGGTCAAATAAATGGAAAAATAGGAGAAAACCCCTATCCTAAATCAAAGGCATCTTGTTTGGGAATTGTCTCTTAGGTGGAAGTTTGGTTGAGGGTCTTGTATAGGGAATTTATGAGCCTAGAGAGTATCTTCAACCTTCTCTCTAAGGCGTTAGACAACTCTCCACTAAAGGGGGTGCATTCTCCTTAAGGAAGGCACAATCCCTCATGTGGTTGAGGTGGTTGGGAGAGGTGGAGGCATCCTGATACATGTGGCTCACCTCATGTGAGGTGGCAGCCCTTCATCCAAATAGTCAGGCCTTCCTCCCATGCATTTCTCAACATCCTAAACCTCCTTTCCACTTGGAAAATGCGCTCCCCTGGGGTTTGAGCTCTTTTGTGTCTATAAAAGCAAGGTTCTCCTCCTTTCTTTGGATGGATGCAAAAAACCTCTGCTATTTTATATTGTTGCTATATTCATGAATAAAATTCCATACTTTGGAGGTTCACTCTGTGTTATGATATGATTGCTTGCGAATGTTTGAGGTGACATTGTTCAATTTCTGAGTTTTTTTTCCTTTTTGTTTAAAATTGCTATTAGATATAGATTAGAAGGTCATCCTAAGACACATAGAGTAGGAATTTACTGTTGTAAATTGCTTAGTGGTATTTTTATCTCAAGATATAGGATATTAGTTTCTCATATTCAGTTGTATTTCAACTCTTTCTTGTTTCATGTTTTTTAGTACACTAGATCCAACTTTTTATGCAGGGGTTCCTCATAGGTTTGTTTTGCAAGTTATATTTTCAAAGGAGGAGTTAAAATCACTTGTATATTCTTCCTCTTTGAAAATATCTCAAGTTTTATCTTATCTCTACAGGGTCTCCAATGTTTTCATAAGAAGATCAAGTGAGGATTGAAGTTGCTTTCCATCGTCTCAAAACAATGAACTCTCTCCTCTTTCCGGTTACATAGTTTGAATATGAAAATTTAATAGATCTGATTTAAAAGTGTGATAATTTCAATATGCTTATTTATAATATTAGATCATTTAGATTTAGAATTGATTAAAAAGAATAATCTTTTGCTAAATCTATAGTTGTCATTTTTATGCTTTGAAAACTAGTAAAATGTTTCAATTTTTTGCAAGTACTGAAATTAGTTTTAGTTTTTATCCTTTATTCATTCATTCCATCATATTATAATAATTTAAATCAATAATTTTTGGCAGGTCCAAAGAAAAATAGGAGGAATCTCTACTCAGAATCTGAGTTTTGGGTCTCCTGGGACATCAAAAAACCCTCAGTTTTCCCTTCTTCTTCATTCCCCTTCACTCCATAAAGTTTTATAAAAATTTAGACCTGTTTTATAGGGTATAAGACATATTTTAATTTCATTTTTATGATATTGTAATCATAAGTAATAAATAAATCAAGTGGGCTACTCAACGCCCACACTTCATTCCCCCTGGGGGATTGGTAGTGTCTCTTTCATCGCTTGATTTTTTCTAACAATCACATGCACATAATCCACTTTATTTGAAGGATGTTTTAGTTAGTTATTTATTTTCATTTCCATCTTTTAAATTCTTTAAATAATTTTGTTCCGTCGCTTGTTGCCACGAAGTATGCTCTCTCCACCAACCAAAGGATTCTTGGCGATTATTGGTGGATGATCAGAAAGTGACACATAGCTTGTAGATTGTTTTCGGATTTAGTTTTTTTTTTTTCCACAATATTTTAACTTCAGCAGACAATTGGAACAAACATTTTTCCATTATGGTCTATGCTCTTTCCCATCGCATGTTCGCCCTAATCTTTGGGATAATCAAAAGAAGGAATGCGCACTAATCAATTCTTCACATCTAAATAATTAATTCATAGTAATAAAATCAATAAACTTATAAAAATTGTGAAAATACAGCACAATTCCTTTGGACATTATTGGGAAAATTTCTCAAAAGAAGCAGGAACTATTGAATAATGACCTTGAGATACAGTTAGACTACACCCTTGTTGGTGTAGTGTTGAATACCTTCTCAGAGACTCTGATTCAGCCCACATTATTGAGTGAGGAAACAATTTTTTCATCTCTCCGGACATACGCTCAGTAATTCATAAGTATATCGAGAATCCCCCTTCCCTTAAATCAACTCATCTTTAATAATTAAAACTAACTGAGACACATTGCAAAACATTTCCTTTTCAGTAGCATTTTTTACTCCATTTGGAACTGATCTGAGTACATAACGATATTATTTTCATATGATTACTAGTTTTGTCAGTATTAATCTTTATATACTCATGTTATATTTTGCTGTATGTTTAAACAATTTTGCATCAGTCTTTCGACATAATTATTTACCAAAAAAAATCTTAAAACAATTTAATTTCGTCATTAACACCTAAATTATAAAGATCCTTAGTTGAACTCTTTATTAGGGACCACACCCCTTGGCTTCGTTAGTAGTTTGGCCTAAATGGAGGAGTCAAGATCAAGTGAAAGTACTTGAATCGAGACTTTCTCCCAAGGACACACCTAGCAGCTTGAATATTTTTGTTGCACTTAACCCCTAGTTGTGTGGAAGGCGGAAACAATCCCGTTGGTAGCTCATCTGGAACTATCTCCAATACATTGTCACGGATGTCCTGTAGCGCACTCTGGATAAATGTATTTTCATTTGCAGAACTAAAATATGATTGAAGCTGATAGTCAGTTCTTCCCACATTGTTGTTTCCCTCCGCAACTATGTAGAAACATACCATCTCTATGGTATTTCATCCACCATATGGATGAACAAATGAATCCCTTCCTCCTTCGGCCTTAGTTCCCATGTTTTTTGGCATATTATCAGATGGTTGTTTGGATCATTTCTTCCATCATACTTATTTCCTTGGTAGCATTTTTCTTCCCCGAATCGAAATTCCATCAATCATTGACATATTTTCCAGTCTCCTATTGACGCCTTGTGTGTATCCAACCATATTGTTGGGGAAATTACCCTTGTGTCATGATTCTCGAATGTCATTATCCTTTTCTTGAAATTGATAAACTTCAGGTTTTCCATCTCCCAGCCAATTCCCAACAATGCAGGGTATGGGTTGGTATCGTCGACTATCTCTATAACATCTTAGTCTACTTACATCTTTAATCCTTCCACTTCGACAGGTAGATGGGGTACTCGTCCAATTGGAGAAACCTTGGCTTGATTTTCCAGACGAATTTGTAATGGAGACTAGACTAATTACGACTTCCCCATCATTTCCCATATCCACCTAGTTAGGATATTCACATATGATCCTAGATCCAAGATGATTGAATCTACATCATATTCACTTATCTCGACATTCATTCTCATTTCTCTTCCTATTTTCCTCTTTTGTAAGGAATTGACTGGACGATCCTGTCTCCTTTCGTCCCGATGATAAAAAAATATTGCTATCTCTATTAATTCATCTTGGTCCTTTGCTAATGATAGACAACTTTCTAGAATTTTTTTCAAGGTACTAACATTATTTTCTACCTTGGTGAGTTCGTTGAATCAAAACTTGGTGACATCGCCTAAATATGTAACTTATCGTTATCTTTGAGAAAGGAATGTTTCGCTTCAAAGAAGGTTTCTTTCTCTTTTTCTACATCGAATTGGACTTTCTTCTGAGATGCAAGTCAAAAATTTAACAATGGTATGTCATCTCTTGCGTCGCCCCTCCTCTCGTTACTACCCCGATATTTATTGGATGAGACCTTAGTTTTATCGATATCTTTCCTACATTTGGTACAAGATTTTGATTTTGATTTATATTCTGGATTGGTTGTGTTTTTGGCGCATCCTTAGCTTTCCATTTCGTAATTAGATGTGGAAATTCTTAGTCAATGGGATCAGCTCTACAACAATAAGTACACTAGGATGCTAGATTCAGATAGTCCCTCTGATAATGTCCCACCAATCCGTGATTGGAGCACATAACTAGTCCACGAAATCAACCCATAGCTCCTCCATGACCAAAGCCTTCGTTACGACCTCCATGAAACCCTCCTCGAAATACTCCTTGTTGCTAGTACGACGACTGGTTATACTGTGGCTGGTTAAATTGTTGTTGTGGCAGATTATACTGCAGTTGCTACTGATTATACTGAGATTGAGTATATTGTGGTTGTGGCTGGTTATACTACAATTTGATCTGATTATACTGTGGTTGCATATGATTATACTGAGTTTGTGGACGAGGTCTTTTTGCTGGTCGTTTCTCCTCTCCCTTCATAAAGTATGTATCCATAGTTATTTCTTGGAGCAAATCATAAGCTCTGCAATCCTTTTCTTCATGACCAACCAATCGAAAAAAGTTGCAGAAGAGATTAGTTGGTTTCAAAACAACCTTTTGTAAGTATATGCATTCCTCTTGAACATGTTTTCTTGTTTGAAAAATTCGGCACTAATGAAATCCTCCATGACTCAGTGGATTTGGTGCATTCGACTATAAATATTTGTAAAAGTCCAGACACTAATCCTTGTGATGTCCCTCAGACTGTCATCGACTACACCATACTTCTTTGTGGACCTCTTTTACTTTGTTGATATCCTATAATTAGATAGTAAGGTTCATCAACTATGTCTAGATAGGGCTCATGCCAATCCCTTTTTCATAGAACTGGTGAAGCCTCCAACTTCATTGTGATTTCTAGGGATTCCACCTGAGATGCAATCTTCTATTGCATCAACGACATGCATATATGGGGCACTAAGGCTGCAATGAACCATTCCTTGTGTTGCACATCACTCATTTCTAATCTAACCTTAGCCATTAGAGTTTTGATTCGCTGATCGAAATCCCACACCGACTCATTGGGGAATCAATTTATTTCCTTCAACTTGGTAATATACTGCGATTTGTACTTTGGCTTCTTAAATTATTTGATTAATCTAGTATTGATTTGGGATATATTTTTCTAGGGATGCCCTGTCAGTACTTGAATGAATTTCATGTACCAGTACAACGGCAGACCCCAAAAGGTCCTTGCTAGTTGTCCTTTCTTGATATTGTCATCTTGTACTTGTTTTACTGTCCACACTACTTCACATAAGAACCAATATTGTTTGGGATCCTCAGTCCCATTACCCTAAAACAAGGGTAGCTTTACGTCGTTACTCTCCATCCTCGGTCTCCTCCTAGTGCTTGTTGACCCACTACTATTACCATTATGTTGGTATGCCAGAAACCTTGCGATGAAGTCGTGTATCTTCCTCCTAAGTTCAACATGGTGCACGGAGTTGTAGGTACATTGTAGTTTGGGTTGGTCCTTGCTCATGTTTGGCCGTATCCTGTTCGTTTTGTTTGTCATTGTAGGGTCTGTTATCCAAATTTTTGTACCATAAGTTGGGTTACCTGAGGAGCCGTCGGTTGACAGACTTGTTCAAAGTTTGATTCCATTGTATCAGTTGATCCTTCTGCTTGTCTAGCAAATATTGGCTATTCACTTTTTTATTTGAATAATTTTGACCATGGCCCCATGGGGTTTGTAATAAAATGTGCTAGTAGGATATTTTTGAGTGGTTCGGTCTCCTGAGACATAGAATCTCAAATAGGGTATTCCAGGGAGTTTTTTGCCCCTGACAATTATGCTCTGCCTTCAGCCAAGTATAATTGACGAGGTTTTCTCCTGCTTCCTCTAAAGCTGGAATGCCCGATGTTGAATTCTGGGCCTTGGGGGGTTATTAGAGCCCAACTAAGTGTTATAAGCCTACTAGACATTATTTAGATAGATCATGGTCATATCCTAAGTCATCTGGACACATAAAAAATTTCAAAAAAATCTTTTTTCGAACAGTGAAAAATTATTTTTTAACTTTTAATTACTTTTCCTAATTTTTTTGGGTTAATTTTTCCTTAAATTAAATGGAAAAAACCCGTTCGTGATCCGGACTCAGAATTCAGTGATTGAAGGCTCTAACCTTAAGCCAAAAATCATTCTTGATCAACCAGCCAGTCAGAACCAACTTTCAGATCAGCAATTGGACACATAATGCCTTTTTACTCAAAAAAGTCAGTTTTGAGTAAAAAATGATTTTTAGTAAAAAATGATTTTTAGTAAAAAAATGATTTTTATTAAAAAAAAATGATTATTTTGGAGAAAACTAAAACTATCCAAATTAATCCAAATTTAATAAAATAAAAGGCTAAATGACATCTCATGGAACACTTATGATGATTGGAGTTATCATAACTCAGCTTCAATCATCATTAAGAGAGCAATTAATTTATTATCAGTTATCAGACATGTCATCTCCAGCTAAATATGAGATGGAGAGCTCTCATTGGTCCGGTGATTTGATCGAGGTAAAGACTGAAGCTTACACCATCAATGGGCTTCCCAAACCTAGCTCAGGCTCCTGCCAGACCTAAAGGATGAGCTTATAACCTACATCCAAACTCACACATGTGGCCTCATCCTTGGCTTGTTTTCAATGCACAGGTTTGGAGTGGGGGCGCCTTGCCTGGGTGGAGGCCTCCCCTCACTCCCGGTTCTCCAGTTTAGGTCTGGGCTCTTTGTTAGGTGGCTAAGCTGGTTAGGGTTGGTTTTAGGGTTTTAGGGTTTTATCACTCTCTCATTTGTTAAAAAGAGGCTCTTTCAGCTCTATTAGCATGGACTTTTGGGCATAGAAGCTCTGCAAAAATTGTAATCATTATATTATTGAATAAAGCTTTTTCGACTTTGGAGGTCTATAGGCTTGTCTCTTCATTGGTGGATGTGTTGTATGAGGTGATCTCTTTCCATGCTTTCAATTTGTTATTTATGTGTTGAATCAAACAACTAGCTTTAGATGTCTATTATTAGAACATAAGATTTACCATTTGCTGCTGTCAAGTTGGTTTATTATGCAAAGTTTATCAGAACTAGATGGGTACAAATATTCAGTTATATGAAGTATTGATCTTGATTTGCATATTCCTAGCATACTAGATTTTATTGTTTGATCTCACTGGGTATCAAGTTGGATTGTCTTTATAGATCTCGCCATTTGGCGAAGGGTGCGAGCTTAGCTGCATCAAACTCATCTCCATCATCATAAGAACCTTCTAACATTGTTGACTTTTAGGACCTACAGAGAGTTTGGCTTTTTCCAAGAGGAAAAAACAAGGAGATCTTCCTCCAAAGTTCCATCTCAAAGTCTTTCATAAATTTAAACACTTTCTTGGTTACCGAACTTCCTTCCTCTAGTTCACCCTTTGCTCCTTGACTTCTTTTGTTTCCTTGCTCGCTGCCCCGTTTTCTCTCTCTCTTTTACCATCCCTTTTTTCCATTTTGGACAGCCCTAGTGTGCCCTAGCTTTCTTCCCTTGTTTTCCTCTTTTTGCCCTAGTTTTTGGGCTTCCTTTAACCTTGTTTTTGGCCATTGCTTTTACTTTTTGTTCGTTGTCCTGTTTTGCACTTTTTATGACAGCCACTTATTTCATGGTTCGCTGTCCCGTTTTGCACTTTTTATGACAACCACTTATTTTATGGTTCGCTGTCCCGTTTTGCACTTTTTATGACAGCCACTTATTTCATGGTTCGCTGTCCCGTTTTGCACTTTTTATGACAGCCACTTATTTCATGGTTCCCTGTCCTGTTTTGCACTTTTTATGACAGCCACTTATTTCATTGTTCGCTGTCCCATTTTCCTCAATTTTGTTCATCCCTTAGCTTCTTAGTTCGCTGCCATTTTCCTCCCTTTTCTTGTTTTTGACTTCCTCTTTGCCTTCCCTCTTTCTTCCCCTCCACTTCCTTTTATTTCAGCCTTCTTTTGTCTTGTTCTTTTGTTTTCATTCAAGCTTTTTCTTTTCCCTTTTCATAAAGTTCAAGAAAAGTTTCAAGTAAAGAAAAAACACTCTCCTTTTTACAAGTTTTAATAATTGTAGAGTTTTTTTTCATTGGAAAAGTCCTTTCAAGGATTAAAATCCTTAAGGCATATTGCAATAAAGTTTAATAAAGATCTTGTGCTTGAGTGGGGTTTTTAAGTCCCCACTCTCATCCTCCCCCATTTGGGGAGGATTGTGTTGTGTTTACTTGTTCATGCTTAAATTAGATTTGCTTATTAATCATAGAATACTAATTGTCAATTCATCACTTTTTAATTAAGTTGATTACTCAGTTCTTTCAATTGTTTATCTTTCTAAGTAAATCAGCTGTGCAAATCTCTTGAATCACACCATAAGGTGGATCAAGAGTACTCTCTGTCGGAGAGTCCAATCAACTAATTTTATCTTGTGCTTGTTTAATCAATTAATCATCATAAGTAAGACTCTTGAACTTGTATAAACACAAGTCAAGAGCACTCTCTATCAGAGAGCATCTTAGGTTTGCATAACCCCTACATTAGTTTCATCTAGATTAGCTAAGTCTCTTGAACCACTGTCATAAGACAAGGTCAAGAGCACTCTCTGTCGGAGAGTTTTAATTAATTAACTTAATAAAATTCGCAACTCACATCCCTTTAATTAATTAACCCCCTTCCCCCTTTGCCAGAGTATGCTCTGACCGATCTTCGATCGGAATACCCAGAAACAGCATTGGATCTCTAAACCCCACAAGAGGAACTTAACTAAAACTTTTCCCCATAACCAATGCACCGACGTTGTTCGATAAATACTGAGGCATGTGGGCAAATTCCAAGTGTGGGCGTCGGGCTACCTAATCTGGGCACTGGTAGTTAAGTTATTGAACACTTACCTTTGACCCCAGACAGGTCCGTCATGTCTTCGAATGGAGCCACTGAAGGTATTACCGGTTAGGACATCCAGCCACCATAAGTGAAGATCACAAACAAAAAACTCTTAAAATCTACCAAGAGCACTTGCAAAACCTAATACTCACTAGCTTAAATTCCTAGACTTTATTTCACACGCTTATTTCACTCCATAAGGCACTGGTCCTTTGTTATATTTGATTAATTTTCTATCTTGATCAACTGTCTATGGTCCATTTCAATTGATTATATTTAAATTCTTAAGTTATAAGTCTGGAATCTTTGCTTATATGTGTGATCTCTTGTTAGAAACGTGGATTGCTTTAATTAATCATCATCCCCTTAATATTAATCATTTTAAATCACAATAACTCCTAAACAACACCCATCCGCATCCAAAACATCCAAAACTTAACTTAAACATTGAGCCATAGAAAACTCTTTGTTAGGGACTACCCCCCTTGGCTTCGTTAGGAGTTAGCCTAAACGGAGGAGCTAGGAGTAGGTGACAGTACCTAGCTCTGTGCTTGCCCCCAAGGTCACACCTCTCCCATTTCATCAAGTGAGGAGACATCTTTCGGAAGATTTTTGCTGCTGGTGTGCAATCGGTGGACAACATCTTTTGGCGCCATTGCTGGGGACAAATCTTTTTGTTCCTGGACGACCTTTGTTTCTTTTAGTTTTTTTTACCTTTTATCCTTTTTGGTATATTTTTTAGTCCAATCACTCTCTGAAATTAGACTTAAGTCCACCTGGCGACTCCACTGTTAGTTAACACCTCAAGGTATTCTACTAGAAGAAACTCTGTAGGTTTGGTCGATTTCATCCCTGACCCCAAAAAGGTCTTAAGGAGGAGATTAAACAAACTATCTTCTCACAGGATCCTTGCAGAACTTGGATCTGAGTCTGTTTCAGACATCCATCTTTTATTTCCAGAAAAATTAGAAAAATTGCAAAATAGTAACTGTTTCCTTAATCCAATGGGTGAGTTTTTCACTCAACTTAACTTTGCTCAGATAGCAGGTCATCCTCATGATATCCCTGACAAGGCTATCGAAAAGCTTACGACATATAATGGCACTGATGCCTCCCTCTCTGCTGAGCAGCATATCAGGAATTTCACCAGACACTGTGGTGCCTATGTCAGGGGTACTGATAGGCATGAAGATGTTTACATGACCTTGTTTGCCTTGTCTTTGGATGGCAAGGCTGGCAACTGGTACGATAATTTGCTGGACAATTCTTTCGCCACCTTAGCAGACTTCAAGGCTTCTTTCCTTGGAAAGTTTGGCAGCATAAAGGAGCCTAGACATCTAGTAGCAGCTTTAACCAACATAAAGAAGTCCGAAACTAAAACAATGGACGAATTTAACGATAGGTTCACAGCGTTATCAAATTCCATCCCTTCTACTTATGCTCCTCCTGCAGCCTCTACTTTGGATTATTACATAGAAGCATTAAGTGGCAATATCCAATACCAGATTAGAGACAAGGAGCCAACCACACTGCTTCAAGCTCAGAATTTGGCCATTAAAATTGATAAGAATATGCAGTCATCTGGTGAATCTAACCTCCAGGGTTATTCAAGGTCTTCAATTCCTTTGAAAATTAGTGAACCTAAAGACAAGGATCCTTTAGCAGCTATGAAGGATGCCTACGAAAAACAAATGATTGAAATGAAAAGGGAGATGAAGAAAAATATGGAGGAAGCAGAATAGAAACACTTAGTACAATTGAAGGAGATTCAAAATAGGGTGATTACAATGGAAAGAACTCAACCTCCACCACCTCCTAGAACCTTCCCTGCAAAACAAACATGGCAAAGAAGAAATCTCAACCATGAACAGAGGCCTCCTCATCAGTTAGAGGCTGCTAACATGGTCGAAAATTACAGGCCATTTTGTAGGGCATGTGAAGACCTTCATGAAGAATCTTCCTGCTATTATGCATGCTATATTCAGGAGCATGGATTTCCAGAGGGTTGTGGTCCTAAAGCATCATCAAGCGAGCCTGAGTACATAAACTATGTAGATGACATGCATGATATTTCTGGAGAAAGTTGGAGAGAGGCAAAACAGTATTCAAGAGAGCCTGAGTACATTAATGCAGTTGGACAGCTCCATCCTGTCACCATAGAAACTCGATGTCAAGTCGAAGATTTTAGTCAACAATTGGATAACCTCACTGAAAACTTTAGCACTAATCCTACTAATGAGCATAATGGTGATAGTTTGGAAGGTTTACTACCTTGTGACCTTTTTTCTGAAGAAGATGACTATGATCATGAGGAAGGATATAGCTAGGAAGTTGATACAAGTGAGGAAGAACCTCTTTCTTCTGAGATGGATGACAACTACGAGACTTTCATTGAAAATCCAATCTTAGAAGTTTCATGTGATGAGAATCCTCCATGCTCTCCACCGGATGACAAATATTTGGAAAGTTGGGTCCCATGTGATATCTTTGAAACCCAACTTTTTGAAGAAGATTGTTTTGCGCAGAATGAGGAGTGTAGCCAAGGACTTGATACCAGTGATGAAGCATCTCTCATATCCGACATAGATGGAGATGATGACTATTGGACTTTTATTGAAAATCCAACCTATGATACTTTTGAAAATATTTTTGAGAATCTCATCTATGATGTGTCCAGCATGGGGAGTTGTTATTCTGAGACTTACAAAGAAGAGCAGTTGGAGTTTTCCTATGATCAGTCAGAATTGTATCTGAGTATCTGTAATAAGGATTTGGAGAAGCAGTGCGGTGAAGAGTCAGATGGGATACAACTAGTTGAAGTTTTTTCTCAACCATTGTCTTCACATATAGATGCTCCTTATGTTTTGGAGCAGCTTGGAGCTTATAAAATGAGTTATTATTTGATAGGCCTTGATGATCAACATGATGGAGTAGTCGACCTATCGCATCATCTCGATTTGTATATCAGCAGTATCCAATCATGGGTAGAAACAACCTGCGCGATCACCTACCAGTTTGGGAAGAAGTTTGATGACATTATTCATGCCTATGATTCCCCATCCAGCCCGCCCATTCTGGATCATCATGCAGGTTTGCATTTTCTGGAAATTGTGTCCTTACTTTGGCTGGTAACCAAAGACAAGGAAAAACCTTTTTACATTAATAAAATGATTAGGTGGTTACATGGGATTTATGATTACACCTAACATTTTTTGTATCATGCTTAGAGTAGGAAAATAGCTCCTTAAAGTGAGCGTTTACTTTAGCATTTTCTTTATGTACTTAGAAATAAATAAATTTTTCAGTGAAGTTTTTTCTGAATAAAATAACTTTTGGATCATTGGCTCTTTTTCATAAAACTTGTGCTACTAAGGTTTTCTTGTCAAGTTGAGATGTTTTTACAGGATATGGAAACCAGAGATTCTGGGGTTCTCGTATGCTCTCCTTGCATAAGAGACTAGATCGAGCACACGTCCCGCAGTTGGAGCCAGATGTTATCCAACTTTTTGTACCATAAGTTGGGTTACCTGAAGAGCTTCCAGTTGACAGACTTGTTCAAAATCTGATTCCAGTGTATCAGTTGATCCGTCTACTTGTCTAGCCAATATTGGCTATTCACTTTTTTATTTAAATAATTTTGACCATGGCCCCACGGGGTTTGTAATAAAATGTGCTAGTAGGATATTTTTGAGTGGTTCGGTCTCCTGAGACGTAGAATCTCAAATAGGGTATTCCAGGGAGTTTTTGCCCCTGACAATTATGCTCTTCCTTCAGCCGAGTATAATTGACGAGGTTTTCTCCCGCTTCCTTCAAAGCTGGAATGCCCGATGTTGAATTCTGGGCCTTGGGGGGTTATTAGAGCCCAACTAAGTGTTATAAGCCTACTAGACATTATTTAGATAGATCATGGTCATATCCTAAGTCATCTGGACACATAAAAAAAAATTGAAAAAATCTTTTTTCGAACAGTGAAAAATTATTTTTTAACTTTTAATTACTTTTCCTAAGTTTTTTGGGTTAATTTTGCCATAAATTAAATGGAAAAAACCCGTTCGTGATCCGGACTCAAAATTCAGTGATTGAAGGCTCTAACCTTAAGCCAAAAATCATTCTTGATCATCCAGCCAGTCAGAACCAACTTTCAGATCAGCAATCGGACACATAATGCCTTTTTACTCAAAAAAGTCAGTTTTGAGTAAAAAATCATTTTTAGTAAAAAAAGATTTTTATTAAAAAAAAAAATGATTATTTTGGAGAAAACTAAAACTCTCCAAATTAATCCAAATTTAATAAAATAAAAGGCTAAATGACATCTCATGGAACACTTATGATGATTGGAGTTATCATAACTCAGCTCCAGTCATCATTAAGAGAGCAATTAATTTATTATCAGTTATCAGACATGTCATCTCCAGCTAAAGATGAGATGGAGAGCTCTCATTGGTCCAGTGATTTGATCAAGGTAAAGACTAAAGCTTACACCATCAGTGGGCTTCCCAAACCTAGCTCAGGCTCCTGCCAGACCTAAAGGATGAGCTTACCTACATCCAGACTCACATATGTGGCCTCATCCTTGGCTTGTTTTCAGTGCATAGGTTTGGAGTGGGGGCGCCTTGCTTGGGTGGAGGCCTCCCCTCACTCCCGATTCTCCAGTTTAGGTCTGGGCTCTTTGTTAGGTGGCTAAGCTGGTTAGGGTTGGTTTTTTGGTTTTAGGGTTTTAGCACTCTCTCATTTGTTAAAAAGAGACTCTTTCAGCTCTATTAGCATGGAATTTTGGGCATAGAAGCTCTGCAAAAATTGTAATAATTATATTATTGAATAAAGCTTTTTCGACTTTAGAGGTCTACAGGATTGTCTCTTCATTGGTAGATGTGTTGTATGAGGTGATCTCTTTCCATGCTTTCAATTTGTTATTTATGTGTTGAATCAAACAACTAGCTTTAGAAGTCTATTATTAGAACATAAGATTTACCATTTGCTGCTATCAAGTTGGTTTATTATGCAAAGTTTATCAGAATCTAGATGGGTACAAATATTCAGTTATATGAAGTATTGAACTTGATTTGCATATTCCTAGCATACTAGATTTTATTGTTTGATCTCACTGGGTATCAAGTTGGATTGTCTTTACAGATCTCGCCATTTGGAGAAGGGTGCGAGCTTAGCTGCATCAAACTCATCTCCATCATCATAAGAACCTTCTAACATTGTTGACTTTCAGGACCTACAGAGAGTTTGGCTTTTTCCAAGAGGAAAAAACAAGGATATCTTCCTCCAAAGTTCCATCTCAAAGTCTTTCATAAATTTAAACACTTTCTTGGTTACCGAACTTCCTTCCTCTAGTTCTCCCTTTGCTCCTTGACTTCTTTTGTTTCCTTGCTCGCTGCCCCGTTTTCTCTCTCTCTTTTACCATCCCTTTTTTCCATTTTGGACAGCCCTAGTGTGCCCTAGCTTTTTTCCCTTGTTTGCCTCTTTTTGCCCTAGTTTTTGGGCTTCCTTTAACCTTGTTTTTGGCCATTGCTTTTACTTTTTGTTCGCTGTCCTGTTTTGCACTTTTTATGACAGCCACTTATTTCATGGTTCGCTGTCCCGTTTTGCACTTTTTATGACATCCACTTATTTCATGGTTCCCTGTCCCGTTTTGCACTTTTTATGACAACCACTTATTTCATTGTTTGCTGTCCCATTTTCCTCAATTTTGTTCATCCCTTAGCTTCTTAGTTCGCTGCCATTTTCCTCCCTTTTCTTGTTTTTGACTTCCTCTTTGCCTTCCCTCTTTCTTCCCCTCCGCTTCCTTTTATTTCAGCCTTCTTTTGTCTTGTTCTTTTGTTTTCATTCAAGCTTTTTCTTTTCCCTTTTCATAAAGTTCGAGAAAAATTTCAAGAAAAGTTTCAAGTAAAGAAAAAGCACTCTCCTTTTTACAAGTTTTAATAATTGTAGAGTTACTTTGTTTTCATTGGAAAAGTCCTTTCAAGGATTAAAATCCTTAAGGCATATTGCAATAAAGTTTAATAAAGATCTTGTGCTTGAGTGGGGTTTTTAAGTCCCCACTCTCATCCTCCCCCATTTGGGGAGGATTGTGTTGTGTTTACTTGTTCATGCTTAACTTAGATTTTCTTATTAATCTTAGAATACTAATTGTCAATTCATCACTTTTTAATTAAGTTGATTACTCAGTTCTTTCAATTGTTTATCTTTCTAAGTAAATCAGCTGTGCAAATCTCTTGAATCACACCATAAGGTGGATCAAGAGTACTCTCTGTCGGAGAGTCCAATCAACTAATTTTATCTTGTGCTTGTTTAATCAATTAATCCTCATAAGTAAGACTCTTGAACTTGCAGAAACACAAGTCAAGAGCACTCTCTATCGGAGAGCATCTTAGGTTTGCATAACCCCTACATTAGTTTCATCTAGATTAGCTAAGTCTCTTTAACCACTGTCATAAGACAAGGTCAAGAGCGCTCTCTGTCGAAGAGTTTTAATTAATTAATTTAATAAATTCGCAACTCACATCCCTTTAATTAATTAGCCACCTTCCCCCTTTGCCGGAGTATGTTCTGACCGATCTTCGATCGGAATACTCAGAAACGGCATTGGATCTCTAAACCCCACAAGAGGAACTTAACTAAAACTTTTCCCCATAACCAACGCACCAGCGTTGTTCGATAAATACCGAGGCATGTGGGCAAATTCCAAGTGTGGGCACCGGGCTACCTAATCTGGGCACTGGTAGTTAAGTTATTGAACACTTACCTTTGACCCCAGACAGGTCCGTCATGTCTTCGAACGGAGCCACTGAAGGTATTACCGGTTAGGACATCCAGCCACCATAAGTGAAGATCACAAACAAAAAACTCTTGAAATCTACCAAGAGCACTTGCAAAACCTAATACTCACTAGCTTAAATTCCTAGACTTTATTTCACATGCTTATTTGACTCCATAAGGCACCGGTCCTTTGTTATATTTGATTAATTTTCTATCTTGATCAACTGTCTATGGTCCATTTCAATTGATTATATTTAAATGCTTAAGTTATAAGTCTGGAATCTTTGCTTATATGTGTGATCTCTTGTTAGCAATGTGGATTGCTTTAATTAATCATCATCCCCTTAATATTAATCATTTTATATCACAATAACTCCTAAACAACACCCATCCGCATCCAAAACATCCAAAACTTAACTTAAACATTGAGCCATAGAAAACTCTTTGTTAGGGACTACCCCCCTTGGCTTCGTTAGGAGTTAGCCTAAACGGAGGAGCTAGGAGTAGGTGACAGTACCTAGCTCTGTGCTTGCCCCCAAGGTCACACCTCTCCCATTTTCTCAACCGAGGAGACAACTTTCGGAAGACTTCTGCTGCTGGTGTGCAATCGGTGGACAACAGGGTCACTTAGTCCCTTGTGGCCCCTTCTCGCAGTTTTCTATTTCGGTCAAACCAGGACTCTCCTTAGTCCTCCTCCTCTTTTCTTGCTGGAACCTCGCCCCACTTCATAGGAGATCACACTCTTCCACAAATTCCATCATAGTCTTGTCATGACTCCCATCCATCTACCCCGTATCATTTCATCAAAACGTCACCTTTGCAGTACCCACAACCTCCTCACACCAAGTATTTACTTGTTGGAATTCATCTTTAGTATTCCTTTTCACAGATGAGCATCTTAATCCACAATTGCAACGACAATAGAAATCTCCCCCTTGGTCCGTTAAAAAATTCCCTTTCAACGTCGTTGTAAGATTTGATTGTGTCAACAACGAACTCAGTAATGTACCCTTCCAAAATGTTGTCTATCCACACATCGACATCCCTTGAAGCTTTGTTGTTCACCGTTTGCAACTGCTGGATTAGTTTCGGGGTCCACTAATCAGGTTTACCTCCCTGGAAATTCTCCTTCTGAAAAGTAAGTTTCTCCAACCACTCATACAGTACTATCGAAAAATCAAAGAAGAATATTTCATGAATATCTGAGTAGATGCATTTTCCCAACCAATCTTCTGTCATCAATCTCAGTTTCTAGTTCTCTTCTTCCACAAACTCTTGAGCTTTCTTATCAAACCAATCCCTGATTCATGGTTTCATTGGATTCCACAACATGTCCTCTTCTTCTTGGCACTATGGTCCCAACAACGAAACCATTTGTTGACACAATTCTGTCAACATGGGTTCACTTTGCACTGTTGTCAACAACCATTGAAACAAACTCCCTAAACATTGGCCCAGAAAGGTTTTACCCTTTCCAGCAACACCTGTAGAGCAGGTACAGTCTCGCCAGAGATGTTTGAGGGAGGGCTGCAGGAACTAAGTTTTCGTAGTGTGAAGAGGACTTCACACTATCTCCTAATAGCTCGCAACATTATGCAGAAATCCATGATCGCAACAAATACGATGCACACTTAACTAGATCTACTTAATATCATGATTCACAATCACATTAACCCATAAAACTACTATCATTATAATTCACATTTGCATTATCCAGATTTAGATTGATAAAGACATCCAAATACATTAAGTTAACAAGTACTGCGAGACTTTGCATCATTCACATGACATTAAAGTAAAAGCACCAAATGTAACATAATCATTCATTAACTCATATTCATCAACTTACCTGATCCACCGTAGAAACACCCAATAATTTAGAACATAACTTAAAATAGAATTCAGATCGAAAACATCTTTAGATATGACTTGATCCATAGAAACAATACATTACAATGTAAAAGATCCAAATCAATTTAGTTCACAAGGAAAAGTCTTCGTACAAATAGTACCATAAATGAACCGCAAAAGACAAAAACATTCCTCAGTTGATTGATGCTAAGTCAATTCTCAATTATTTTATTTTTTACAATTATAACTCTACTTATAGGCTCACTTGGCTATTACAAAATGGTCCACTTGAACAATCACTAACTAACTCAACCAAAATATCCTAGTTTTTTGGTTTCTTCATCGTCCATGGTTGAATTTTAGCTTTGTCGACGTCCTTCCTGTCAGTCGTAGTACCACACATTGTGCTCTCCAACCCCTTTCCAACACTTGGCCTGACTTGATTCCAACTGTTCTTGCACTATTTTATGATTTAACTGGATATGTTGAATAAAATTCAAATCTTTATCCGCATCAACTTGTCCTTATCCCATTGAATCTTTCCCAAAATAAAATTTTAAAGGATACTTTGGAAAATACCCAAAACATGTCTTGAATGAATATTTCTATCTTGAAGAGTGTATGGATCTATTGTAGGGATGTTGAACATAATGCAGCTTCTCATCCCAAAGCTTAGGATGCTTGGCACAATATCCTTGAAGAAAATGTCCAACGATCTAGTTGACTACTTCAGTTTGTCCTTCGGTTTGTGGATGGAATGTTGTGCTTTTATTCAATTTGGTGTCCAAAAGTTCCCATAAAGATGGCCAAAATTTCCCAAGAAAGTGAGAATCTCGACTAGATATAATAGAAGTACGTAACCCAAAATGGACCCACACATGTTGAAAGAACAAAAGAGCAGTCAACTCGGTTGTGATATTCTTTTTACAAGGAAGTAAAATGCACATTTTATTGGATCTATCCATAACAACATATAGGTAATCATGTCCCTTTCTAGACATTGGTAACCCTCCTACAAATTCCATTCAAACACTTTCCCATGCACGAGAATGAACAAGAAGTGGAGTGTTCAAGCCTAAATTTATGTTACTTGGATTCATTGTTTCACACATAACACATCCTTTTACATACTTGGACACAACATCATTCATTCAAGGCCAATAACAAAACTTTTGCAATTGTGCTACGGTTTTTCCTACTCCAAAATGTCCTAAATGAGAGAAGTATGAGCTTCTCTTATCACATGCACTCTTTCACTTTGTGGAATACAAATTTTTCCAATATGATACACCAACTTTTCATGAATATGATAATTCAATTCTTCATTTTGATAGCCATGCCTTAGTGATTCATATACATCTTTAAAGTCTTCATCCTTAGTATATTGTTCAACATAACTTGAATGTACAAAAGGACTTTGTTGAATGACAATAGAAGCACTTATTAAAGGTATAGATAACATATCTGCAACTATGTTCTGAGTTCCTTTCTTATACTTAATAACCAAATGAAATTGTTGTAGAAAACCTATCCACCTAAAATTCCTTGATTGGTGTAGCTTTGTTTATGTTTGAAGATATTGTAGTGGTTGATGATAAATATGTATGATTGTTTATTTACCCATTAGTTAATGTTCTACTTCTTTACACTATACTAATGCATACAATTCTTTATCATAGGTAGGATGGTTGATTATTAGTTTAGAGAAGGTTTAAGAGTGATAACATATTGGTTTTTTTATGTTGCATTAAGACTTCCCCCATGGCATAACCACTAGAATCAATTTGTATCTTAAATGGTTGTTGTAGATCCGATAGTGAAAGTACTGGATCTATATTGATATTTTCTTTTAGAGTGTTGAAGCCTTTTTGTTCTTTTCCTTCCCACTAAAATATTTTGTCACGCTTGTCAAAGAGCATCCTTAGCTTTCCATTTCGCAATTATAAGTGGGCATTCTTTGCCAATGTGATCAACTACACAACAATATGTACACCGGGATGCTAGATTCATAAAGTTCCTCTGATAACATCCCACCAATCCACGATTATAGCATGTAACTGGTCCACGAACTCGACCCATAGCTCCTCCACAACCAAAGCCTCCGTTACGACCTCCACGAAATCCTCCTCGAAATACTCGTTGTTGCTGGTACGACGACATGTTATATTGTGGCTGGTTAAATTGTTGTTGTGGCAGGTTATACTGCGGTTTCTACTGATTATACTACAGTTGAGTATATTATGGTTGATACTAGTTATACTAAAATTGTGTTTGATTATACTACGGTTGCATCTGATTATACTGAGGTTACGGCTGAGGTCTTTCTGTTGGTCGCTTCTCCTCTCCCTTCATAAATTATTTTTCCGTAGTTCTTTCTTGGAGCAAACCTTAAGCTCTGCAATCCTTTTCTTCATGACCAACTGATCGACAAAAGTTGCAGAAGAGATTAGTTGGTTTCAACACAACCTTTTGTAAGTATATGCATTCCTCTGGCCGATGTCCTCTTGTTTGAAAAATTTGGCACCAGGGAAATACACCTTGAATCAGTGGATTTGGTGCCTTCGACTGTACATATTTGCAAAAATACGGACACTAATCCTTGTTATGTCCCTCAGAATGACATCAAATGCACCATACTTCTTCGCGAACCTATTTTCCTTTCTTGATATCCTATAATTGGATCGTAAGGTCCTCCAACTATGACTAGATCTAGCTCATGTCGATCCCTGTTTCGTCAACTGGTGAAGCCTCCAACTTCATCATGATTTTTGGGGCTTTTGCTTGAGATAAAATATTCTGTTGCATCAACGACATGTAGATATGGGGCACCAACGATGCAATGAACCATTTCTTATGTTGCATATCGCTCATTCCGAAGCTAACCTTGACCATGAGATTTTTGAATCTTTGATCGAAATCCCACACCAACTCATTGGGAAATTGATATATTTCCCTCAACTTGGTAATATATTGTGATTCATACTTTGGCTTCTTAAATTATTTTATCAATCTATAACTAATTTGGGCTATATTTTTCTCGAGATTCCCTATTGGTACTTGCATGAAATTCATGTACCAGTCCAACGCCTGACCCTGAAAGGTCGTGGCTAGTCCTTTCTTGATATTTTCATCTTGTACTTGTTTTACTGTCCACACTACTTCACATAAGAACCAATATTGTTCGAGATCCTCAGTCCCATTACCCTGTAACAAGGGTAGCTTTATGTCGTCACTCTCCATCTTGGGTATCCTCCCAGTGCTTGTCGACCCACTACTATTACCATTGTGTTGGTATGCAGGACAACCCCTACGATGAAATCATGTTTCTTCCTCCTAAGTTCGTCATGATGCATGAATTTATAGGCCCACATTGTAGCTTAGGTTGGTCCTTCCTCATGTTTGGCCGTAGCCTGGTCATTTCATTCATAACTGTAGGTTCGCTTAGTCCCTTGTGGTCCCTTCTCGCAGTTTTCTATTTCATTCAAACCAAGACTCTCGTTAGTCCTCCTCCTCTTTTCTTACTGAAACCTGGCCCCACTTCACAAGAGACCACTCTCTTCCATGGATTCCCTCGTAGTCTCATCATGACTCCCATACATATACCCCATATCATTTCATCAAACCCCCACCTTTGCAGTACCCACAACCTCCCCACACCAGGGATTTACTTGTTGAAATTCATGTTTAGTATTCCTTTTCACAGATGAGCATCTTAATCCATAATTGCAATGACAATAGAAATCTCTCCCTTGGTCCCTTAAAAAATCCCCTTTCAGCGTTGTTGTAAGATTTGACCGTGTCAACAACGAACTTGGTAATGTACCCTTCCAAAATGTTGTCTATCCACACATCGACATCCCTTGAAGCTTTGTTGTTCACCTTTTGCAACTGTTGGATTAGTTCCTGGGTCCACTAATCAGGTTCGCCTCCCTGGAAAATATTCTTCTGAAAAGTAAGTTTCTACAACCACTCATACAGTACTATCGAAAACTTAGAGAAGAATATTTCATGAATATATGAGTAGATACATTTTCCCAACCAATCTTCTATAATAAATCTCGGGTTCTAGTTCTCTTATTCCTCAAACTCTCGGGCTTTCTTATCAAACCAATCCTGGATTTATGGTTTCATTGGAAGCCACAACATGTCCTCTTATTCTTGGCACTATGGTCCCGACAATAGAACCATTTGTCGACACAATTATATCGGCATGGGTTCTCTTCGCACTGCTGTCAACAACCATCGAAACAGACTCCCTAAACATTGGCCTAGAAAGGTTTCACCCTTTCCAGCAACACCTGCAGAGAAGGTGTAGTCTCACTAGAGACGTTTGAGGGAGGGTTGCAGTGTGAAGAATACCTCACACTATATCCTAACCACTCACAACATTATGCAGAAATCCATGATCGCAACAAATACGATGCACACTTAACCAGATCTACTTAATATCTTGATTCACAATCACATTAAACCATAAAACTATTATCATTATAATTCACATTCGCATTATCTAGATTTAGATCAATTGAATACATCCACATACATTAAGTTAAAAAGTACTGAGAGACTTTACATCATTCACATAACATTAAAGTAAAAGCACCAGATGTAACATAATCATTTGTTAACTCATATTCATCAGCTTATCTAATCCATCGCAGAAACACCTAATAATGTAGAACATAACTTAAAATAGAATTCAGATCGAAAACATCTTCAAATATGATATGATCCACAAAAACAAGACATTACAATGCAAAAGATCCAAATCGATTTAGTTCACAAGGAAGAATCTTCGTACAAATAGTACCAGAAATGAACTGCAAAAACAAATTCCTCAGTCAATCCTCAGTCGATTGATGCTAAGTCAATTCTCGATGGTTTTTTATTTACAATTCTAACTCTACTTATAGGCTCACTTGGCTGTTACAAAATGGTCCACTTAACCAATCACTAACTAACTCAACCAAAATATACTAGTTTGTCGATTTCCTCATCCTCCGCGATTGACTTTTATCTTTGTCAACATCCTTCCTATCAGTGGTGGTACTGCTCATTGTGTGCTCCAACCCCTTGCCAACACTTGGCCTGACTTGATTCCAATTGTTCTTGCACTATTTTATGATTTAATTGTATATGTTAAATAAATTTCAAATCTTTATTCGCATCAACTTGTCCTTATCCCACTGAATCTTTTCCAAAATAAAATTTTAAGGGAGACTTTGGAAAATACCCAAAACATGTCTTGAATGAATATTTTTATGTTGAAGAGTGTATGGCTCTGTTGTAGGGATGTTGAACATAATGTGGTTGCTCATCCCAAAGCTTAGGATGCTTGTCACAATACCCTCGAACAAAATGTCCAACAGTCGGGTTAACTACTTCAGTCTGTCCATCCATTTGTGTATGGAATGTTGTGCTTTTCTTATACTTGGTGTCCATAAGTTCCCATAAAGATGGCCAAAATTTCCCAAGAAAGTGAGAATCTCCATCAGATATAATAGAAGTAGGTAACCCAAAATGGACCCACATGTTGAAATAAAAAATGAGCAGTCAACTCAACTGTGATATTATTTTTACAAGGCATTAGAATTCACATTAAACTGAATCTATCCATAAAAACATATAAGTAATGATGTCCCTTTCTAGACATTGGTAACCCTCCATTGAAACACTTTCCCATGGATGAGAAGAACAAGAAGTGGAGTGTTCAAACCTAAATTTATGTTACTTGGATTAATTTTTGCACACATAACACATCCTTTTATATACTTGGACACAATATCCTTCATTTGAGGCCAATAACAAAATTTTTGCAATTGTGCTACGGTTTTTCCTACTCCAAAATATCCTGAAATGAGAGAAGTATGAGCTTCTCTTATCACATGCACTCTTTCACTTTGTGGAATACATTATTTTCCAAGATGATACAACAACTTTTCATGAATATAATAATTCAATTCTTCATTTTGATAGCCATGCCTTAGTGATTCATATACCTCTTTAAAGTCTTCATCCTTAGTATATTTTTCAACACAACTTGAATGTACAAAGGACTTTGTTGAATGACGATATAACCACTTATTGAAGGTCTAGATAACATATCTGCAACTTTGTTATGAATTCCTTTCTTATACCTAATAACCAAATGAAATTGTTGTAGAAAACCTATCCACCTGAAATGCTTTGATTGTTGTAGCTTTGTTTGTGTTTGAAGAAATTGTGGTGGTTGATGATCAATATGTATGATTGTTTATTTACCCATTAGGTAATGTTCTACTTATTTACACTATACTAATGCATACAATTCTTTATCATAGGTAGGATAGTTGATTATTTCTTTAGAGAAGTTTGAAGAGTGATAACATATTGGTTTTTTGTGTTGCATTAAGACCTCCCCCATGGCATAACCACTAGAATCAGTTTGTATCTCAAATGGTTGTTGTAGATCCGACAGTACAAGTACTGGAGCTATGCTGATATTTTCTTTCAGAGTGTTGAAGGATTTTTGTTCTTTTCCTTCCCACTGAAAGATATTGTTCACGCTTGTCAAAGTATGTAACGGAGAAGCTATGAAGGAGAATTTTGCAATGAGCTTCCTCTAGTATTGGGTTGCTCCCAAAAAAAATCTTACATTGATTACATTATTTGGCTTAGGCAAATTCACAATGACCTCCACTTTAGAGGGATCAATTTTTAGTTCACTACCCCATACAATGTAACCTAGATAAACTAAAGATGTCTTCCAAACTCACATTTGGACATGTTTAAGTACAATTTATCCCTTACAAGTACATTCAACACTTTTTTTACATGCTTGACATGTCCTTCCTAAGTACAACTAAAAATAAAAATATAATCTAAGTAAACTATTATGAAATCATCAATAAAAGGCCTAAACACATCATTCATCACCCTCATAAATGTTGCCGGTGCATTACAAAGCCCAAAGGGCATTACCCTCCATTCATACAATGCATGTTTAGTTTTGAAAGAATTCCTCCAAATATGATTATCATGAATACAAATTTTATGATAAACACTTCGCAAGTCTAACTTAGAGAAAAAAAATGTGTTCTTAAGTTGATCCAATAGATCATCAATTCAAGGAAGAGGATACATGTTCTTAATTGTGAACTTGTTTAGTTCCCTGTAATCAACACACATATGCCTTGTGCAATCCTTCTTTGGAACCAAAACAATTGGAAAACCACATGGAGAGGAACTTGGCCGAATGTATCCTTTATCAAGCAATTCCTGAACCTGCTTCTTTATCTCTTCATTCTCAATTATTGAATACCTATACATGCCAATATTAGGAAGAGGTGCATCCTATTGTAAGTGAATTTCATGTTGAATTTCTGTTTTAGGAGGTAACCCTTTAGGTTCTTGAAACAAAATATCATATAAATCAGATACCACTTTAATCAAGTATTTTTTAAGTTTTGGATCACATCCCTTAAAATATTCAGTTTGTTCAACATCTTTTGCTTTAACTATAATAAGGACAAAATAGTTACCGGGATTTAATAAGCCTCTTCATTTGATTTGCAGAAACCAAATAAAGATTAGTTTTCATGCGGTGTGGACGAACAATGTATTCAACACCATATTTGGTGAGCTGATACATGTTATCTTCTCTATAAAAGATAGCCTTCCTATCATAAAGATAAGGACTACCCAACACAATACCACATATATCCAATGAGACCACATCTAGATCAACATCATCAACAAATCCATAAGTAATGGAAAATCTAAGACTACACTGTTTTGTAACTTGCAATTGTGCATTATCACATACCCATCCAAGTGGATATGGCTTAGGGTGTAACTTAGTTTCCAAATGTAATTTCTTAACTATCTCTTCTGAAATGAGATTTGCTTGTGATCCACTATAAAAAAGAGTATCATTTTTTGTGTGCTTAGTGATTACCCTAATATGAAATGGCTCACTTCTCTTTATTTCATCGACAACAGGTTCATTCTTTGAAACATAAATAGAAGGATTTTTACATAATATTGTAGCAACAATCTTAGTTTCATCCCCAAAGACAGATCCCAAATCATGTTGAATTGTTGCAACAATAGTCTTCTTGTCTTCCTTATTCTGAAACTTCTTAGGCTTGAGTTCCGGATGAAGTTTCCAACATTTGGATGCATCATGACCCTTTTTATGACAATATAATGGCGATGATGATGATGGTGATGATGGCAGCGATGATGAAGATGATGATTATGATGATACCATTGATGATGATGTTGATGATGAGGATGATGATCGTGATGTTGATGATAACATTGATAATGATGATGATGATTATTGCGACGAGAGGCGCTCTACAACCCAGTATGGGGGAGATCTTGTAACGTAACGTTCCTCAAGTAAATGTCGGCTATAAATATTGTGAGGGAGATATTGTAACGTTATGTAACATTCCTCATGTAAATGTTGGCTGTAAATATTATTGTCAATTATGAGGGAGATGTTGTAACTTTATGTAACGTTCCTCATGCATGTAACCTTCCTCATGTAAATGTCGGCTATAAATATTATTTCCCATTACAAAGAAGATGTTGTAATGTTACTTTTTTTTTACTTTTATTTACTTATGATGTATATTTTATCAACCATTAATTAAAAGTAAATATATTTTCTGGGCCATTTACTTCTTAAGAGATCTAGGCTCCATTAATCTGTGTTCTATTAAATTCAAAATTTTGTTTAACTAAAACTAACTTGAACGCATGTGAAAAAACACTGCAATTCATTTTGAAAAGTTACATTGCAAATGATGTTTCCAATTTCTATATTCTGAACCGAGGGTTTTCAATAACGGTCAAATAACACTTGAAAAGGAGATGTAACGGGAAACATGAGCCATGAAAATTACAAAATAAATGCATGTCCATGCTCTGCTGATGGGGACGTTTGGAACATGAGAATTTTGTACCGAGTTGCTCTTTTTTCATTCTTGCATTGATTAATGAATACCGAAATACTAAATCTCGAATGTCAACGCTGAGACTACCCATGTAGTGAATGGTTTATAAAGTATTATAGTTAAGTAGCCCTACTTATGACGTGAAAGTACTCCTCTATAGATCTCTTTTGTAATCCAGTCTTGTATCAATTTATTAGATTATGGAGTATACAAACTTATTTCAATTAAATGAAATAAATAAATTATATTTCATAGTTTACTATTAAAATGGAAATTGTAATTAATGAAATGAAATATCAGCATGCTTCCCTATAAAGAGGCGTCAATGTCTAAGGGTATAAAAATAGGTTCTAGCAATTTGTATTAATTTAACAACAATCTCCTCAATCCGACAATATACCTAGATGCATTTGGTGATAAATCTGCAAAGTTGAATCAACATATGGTGTGACAATGAGTTTTCGCTTTCGCTGTAGCTTTCGGTTGGCATTTCTTGGTCATTCCATGACCTGTCCATAATAATAATTTCAGCTTAACAAAGCGACTAAACCATAATAAACGGTCACTCGTCAATTTTATTAGAATTGAAATAGCCAATATAATAAATGGGTTGCTTCGAGAACGATAATATACATTATGTTACCCTAAGAAAACCTATATACTCAAGTTATTCAATTGATATATTTATGATTTGTTTATAAATTCTGTTACGAGTAGGTATGATATGTAGTTAATTCGTTGATATGTTATGAACATGTTTTTAAAGTTCTTTTTAGATGAAGGTTATGATATGAAAAATAATTTTTTTGTCCTATTATGTAGAATGAAAAATTTATCATATTAAATATGAAAAAGAAAATTGGTAATTACCAGCTTAGATCTAAATCTTAGGTTCTATCAAGCGTCGAGAGGGATCAAATCTCCTGAGGTGCAAACCTCCTTGAGTGCAAAACCTGAGATCCAACATAGATCCAAATCCTAGGCTCTATCAAGCGTCGAGCAATTTGGATCCAACATAGATCCAAATCCTAGGCTCTAGGAGAGAGGCGTAACGTTGTTAGGAAGATTTTATTGTGGCGAGAGGCATAACGTTTGTTACTAACAAAATAATAAAAAATAAAATTTTAATTATCCACCAAAATAGATGTCGGCCACAAAAAAAACCTAATATGTAATGTTCCTACCTAACAAAACAATACAAAGTTAAAAATTTAATTATCCACCAAAACAATGTCGGTAAAAAAAATAACACAATATGGGGGAGATGTTGTAATGTTCCTACCTAACAAAATAATAAAAAATAAAAAATTGAATTATCCACAAAACAAATGTTGGCCTTGTCCTAAACAACCCATGGTTTTATTGTACATGGTTTTGGATGGTCTTGCACATGGTTTTAAAACCATGTATGGGGGGGATGTTGTAATGTTCATTCCTAACAAAATAAAAACTAATAAAAAATATTATATGTCGGCCATAAATAATATTAAATATTAATAATAAAAATATTTTATGTCGACCATAAATAATATTAAATATTAATAATAAAAATATTATATGTCAACCTTAAATAAAAAGATGTGTCTTTTGGTTTGAATCAAATCAATAAATCCTTGAGTGCAATACTTAATAAGAGGTTTGCACCTCGAGAGATTTGATCCCTCTTGGCGCTTGATAGAGCCTAGGATTTGGATCTACGCTGGTAATTACCATGTCAAATTCCAACTCATACAAGATCAATTTGAATAACTTTCAACATTGGCCCCGTTAGCCACTCAATATGCAGATGCCGTAATGATGATGATGATGATTACAATGATTGTGTTGTTGATGAGGATGATGACGATGATGGTACTGATGGTGGTGATGATGATGATGGTATTGATGATGATGATGATGATGATGATGATGATGATGATGATAATGAAGATGATCATGATGAGGATGATGAGGATGAGGATGAGGATGACGATGATGCTAATGATGATATTGATGATGATACTGATGAGAATAATGAAGATGATGACGATGATGATGATGAGGATGACGATGACGCTAATGATGATGTCAATGATGGTGATGATTCTAATGAGGATGTTGATGATGATACTGATGATAACAATGAAGAAGATAATGATGACGACGATGATGACGATGACTATGATGATGATGATGATGACAATAACATTGATGATGATGATGATTAGAACATTGATGATGATGAGGATCATGTCAATGATGATGATGAGGATGATAGTGATGATGATGGTGATGATGATGATGATGATGGTGATTATGATGGTGATGATGATGATGATGATGATGATGATGCTAATGATGACGACGATGATGATGAATATGGTGATGATGATGTCAATGATGATTATACCATTGATGATCATAAAGATTAAGATGATGATTGTGATTATTCTAATGAGGATGAACATGATGATGAGGAGGAGGAGGAGGAGTAGGAGGAGGAGGAGGATAAGGATGATCATGATAGTGATGAAGAAGATGATGATGATGGTGGTGTTAATAATGAATATATATAATATTACATAATTATTGCATTCATATCTTTAACTCGGTACTTACCTAAATGATTCGAACATATACAATACATAATTATTACGACCATTTTAGATATATAGATAATATCTACGAGTAAAGGAAAAAAAACATATGCCAATGTGCAACAAATATGACAAATGAGATGTTGCATAAACAACTATTTGGAATAATAATCATATGGACCATCATGCTCATACCTCCTAGATTCCAACATTGCTACAATGTCATTGATATTCTTCTTCATCTGAATCAACATATGTATCATTATCTAGTTCAGAACCACTATCATTAAAAGGATCGCTCATTTGAGCATCATCATCAATGTCATGTTTGGTTATATATTCATCATAAATATCATCACTGACAATGTCATTTTCTACTACATAATTTGGATGAGCATCCTCTTGATTAGATTCTTCATCTGACAGATCTACGTCAGTGACCAACTGCTCCTAATCTACATCACCTTCTTCTTCAACATTGTCTTCTTCCTCTAGCGCATTATACTTTATCGGTCTTCCTCTTGGATCATATCTAACAATGTATGACCAACCTGCTTTACCTAGCACCTCTAAGTAAAAGACTTGCTCACATTGACTTGGAAGAACATAAGGCTATGTACCCTGTTCAAGTGCCCTTGTATTAACCATGGTAAATCCATTGGCATACTCAATAACAATTCTTTCGGGATCACATTCATTCATTCGTATCCTGTACCAGTTGACCTCAAACATAACTATTTTAAAGGAATTAAATTCACACTCAATTATATCTTCCAAATAACCATAGTACATATTTTCATATACTTCTATATTCTTGTCACTTCTAGAGGAAACATTAGTGACTTGAAAAACTGTAGTTATACCACAATCACATGTTTTCTTCTTGTCATCCAACTTTTTGATGCAAAATTTATGACCATTGCACCACATAGCCTTGTGGTGTATCAACTGCATCATTCCTGACTCAGTAAATAAATATATAAGAAGAAATAAACGAAATAAATACATTGATATAAATGGGAAATAATGAAAAAAATGAGCAAGGTAAATATACTTTCCTTTTTATCTTTTAAACCACATGCTAAATCAATTTCCCTTTGCATAAGTTCACTGGGATATTCTTCTCAACAACGATGCATTGTTTTAATCAATTTAGTAACCCCTTCCCATGATAAGGTACCATATAATTCTATACATTTTTCTATCCATTCCTCCATCAAATCAACATTGTTTGCAATGTATAAATGTAGTGCATCCCACACACGACCAACTATATTATGAATATATATATATATATATATATATATGAAATTGAAAAATTAATTGTATAATAAATGAAATCTACACCATTTAATTAACTTTCACTTTCCTCGTTCTACCTTTCCCCAACAAGACCTCCCATTCAAATTTGTTGATGGAGTTGACATGCCAAATGCGAGGTAGATTGATATTTTTTGCTAAATTTGGAAGATACTAACTAATGTACACCATGGATTGATAGCCCTGCACCATAGAACCCTCAAGGACGTGATCTTTGTCTAATAATATCCTTCAATGACTTCAAATTCCTTTCCACCATCCACATTGACCTTGAGTTTACAGGTCCACAGAATTCATTCTCCTCAACTTAGTGTATGAGATAGTGTTCTTGTGAATTGAAAAATGTTGTAGGTAAATACTTTTGCATTTCACACATTAGACGAGGGATTTCTCTCTTCCAATACCTAATATATTCTTTATGGATTTCTTTAGATGAAAGCCACCTATAAATGATGCAAGAAAATAACAGTGATCAACAAGATTGAGGCATATATAGTAAAGTTCTAAGATGTAAAACAAAATATGTCAATAACCTATGGAATAAAGAGAAAAAAAAACATTTTCATGCATATAAACTATTACTTACCTCATGTATTTAACAAGATCATATATAACTTGTTATATGTTGTCGTCAAAACTATTTGGGAGAGATAGAGGTAGAATGTATTGTAGCAAAAAGCAAATCATTATTTAATGTTTCCAAATAAGAGACAACAATTACTAAAAAGATGTACTAAATGGAAATTATATACATAAATAATTACCTTAATGAATGTATGCTATTCTTGAGTTTTAACACCACCAAAATCACCTTTTTCGTTGAGATATTTTGTATGTTCAACGAAAACCCCGTCGAAAACCTTATTTTCCAAATGACCTATTTTATAGCATTGCTTTGTTGCTCTGTCAATAACCACGGAAGACTAATATTTCGGTCCCCATCTCCGGCATTGGAAATAATTACACTTTGCAATGTGTGATTGGCTTCTATAATGTCACTACAAATTTTTCCAATTTTATCTTTGTTAGTCCTTCCATGTAGAATCCACCATATCATTTTTGTTACATTCTTTCTGATATGCATTGTATCGAACAAATGAGCTATTTGTAGGTGCTCGTAGTAAGGAAACCTACTGAATTGTATGGGATAACTCTTCATTACTCGTGGAATCCCATTCATTCCTTAAAGACATTCATTAAACATAAACGAAAACACATTAACAATAATTTATGGCATTACCCATGGTTGAGAAAATTAAGCAAAAATATGAAATTCATAATATTAAATGTTTATATATGCTACATATACAATTTGCATACCTCGACGATTTCTATTATATTCCAACTTCCATAGGTGAGGTGTCATTCTTCGTGGTTTCTTTCCATTCTCTTTTTGTTGGAGACATTTACCACCATACACACTCGTTTTGGTCAATTTGGACTAGTTAAACCACTATCCTAAGTTTTATTGACTTAATTGACATCAGAGGAGCACTAGATGACATCAGCTAGATCACACCCATGCCTACCTTGAGTCAAGGAGGCTAACTTAGCCTTCTCCTACATTTGGGGAGGCTAACTGGAGCACTCTGGGGGTGATCTGAGTGTCATTAATGCCTCATATTGCTAACTGATGGTTACAATCAGTTAAACAGAGTAGTGAAGGCGCCTTCCTTCATTAAATTTATTATTTATTGATTATTTAATGAACTGGAGTCAACAGGGGTGCCTCCAACCACTTTTGATGTTCATTTACACTTCAGTTAACCTCATCGGGGTTCATTGGAGTCATCGATGTGCTACCACTTGTTGGTTGGCTTGTTGTGACATGTGTCTAACCTTCTTTCAGTTAGACTCAATCATTTATTGCACTCCGACTTTAGTTAGGGCTCAGTTGAGTCAATTAGGGTTTTGATCAGTGGTTAACTTGAGTGTTGACTGTGGCTTACATTCAGTTAAGCTAGACTCACTCATTCAATTCAAATGACCTCCTTGGAAATTCGAATTGCTTTGTCATTCATGCTTGCAGCGTGATCTTGTATTGTATTACTCATTCTTTGTGTGAATATATAGAGCGACTACTCATTTTGTAGCACAATTACACCATTTGCATTCCTTATTGTTATTAATCTTTGATGAGACTTGTGTTTAGTCCCTAGATTACTGTGACATATTAAGATGGTATCAGAGCGGCTACTCATTTTGTAGCACAATTACACCATTTTCATGCCTTATTGGTATTAATCTTTGATGAGACTGTGTTTTAGTCCCTAGATTACTGTGACAGATTAATATGGTATCAAAGCTCACGGCGGGACGAAGCTCAGATCTCTCAAAAACAAGGTTTTTGACATATCTTGCATGAAAATTGAGCAATAGCTCAAAAAAATCTAGCATTGCACCAGAAGCCAAAGCTTACCACTTAATACCCCAAGTAAAGAACTTGTTGATCAAGCTTGCTTGATTGACTATTATGGGTGTGATGAAAGCATAAAATGTGCATGCTATCCGACCTTACATTGCCCCTTTTGTTGTGATTTTCAGGTTTTTGACAGGTAAAAGCATTCACTCCAGCAGATTCAAATGGCTTCTTTCGTAGATCTTTTGACTCCGTTCAATTTCCACTCATGGAAAGGTGACATGGAGATCCAACTACGTTCTAGAGGACTCTATAGGGTCACCATGGACACTAAAGAAGAGCCTGGTTCTGCAATAGACAAATCTAGATTCTTGAACAAGAAGGATGAAGCATTTGGATTCTTGTGCCTCTTTGTTTCCCGGGATCTTCTTTTCCATCTTTCGGGATTGAAGAATCAAAAGGAAATTTGGGACAAATTGGAAGCCCTGTATGGAAACCAGGATGATTTGAGAGTTTACCAGCTCGAAAATGAATTGATGTCTCTCCAGCCTTCCAATTTCGAGACCTTGAATAACTTTTTCACAAAGTTCAAGCACATTGTCTTACTGTTGAAGCAATGCAAAGTGGAGAAAGAAGATGATCAGTTCATCCTTGCCATACTCTCCAAACTTGGAGCTAATTATTCAGTTTTTGTCCATTCAATGCGGGGAATCTCACAACCCATGGATGGAAGATTCCTACACTCAATGCCTTCATTGAGTCCCTAACAAGTGAACATGATAAGCTTGCCCAGATGGGGATCATCAGATCCTCCCATGATCAAGCCCTCCATGTCTCAGGGCCCAAATATCTGAAGGGTAAAGGAAAGCAATAGAAGAACCCAAAAACTAAATTCAAAGCTCCTAATCCTAAAGTTGAAAACCAGCAGCATGATGTGTCTTCCGGCTCAAAGAAGAACAAAGGGAAAGGGCATCATGGAAAGGAAAAAGTTAAGTGTTCATACTGCGGGAAGGGCTTCCACCCTGAACATGCATACATGAAGAAGAATCTTGATGAAGCTACCTTTATCCTTGAGAGAAATCACATCAATCTTCCAGAAAGATTTCAGAGGAGAGATCAGCAAGATCGGGAACCACAACATGAAAAAGGTCATGCCCTCATGGCAAGCACTTCGAAGTCCAAAGCACTCTTGATTGATTTTGGATATTTGAACCACATGATGGTTGAAAGAGACTCCTTTTCATCCTTGGAGACTGGAAAATCCATTCCCATCCACATGGGAGATGACTCCACCATCATTTCAGAAGGACAAGGTACGGTTGATCTTGAGAATGGCTATTTTTCAAATGTTTTGTATGTACCGTTTCTGGCATCAAATCTCCTTAGTGTCTATCAGATGACACATACAGGAGTGCCTAAGAGAGTATCTTTCATCCCAAATGATGTTGAGATAACGGAACTTGCATCCAGGAAACTCATTGCTAAAGGCCTTGCAAACCATCATGCAAAATCCTATGAGTTCTCCCACTTTGTGGCGGATGCAAATACCACCATACTGCTAACTCATGGAAATGAAGTGAGTAGGTTGTGGAATGAAAGGTTTGGACATATAAATTTCAAATATTTGCAGCAATTACAGAAAAACTCCATGGTTGAAGGCCTCCTAGTCATCAAGGCAACCACTGGAATTTGCAAGGGCTGTGTGGTTGGAAAACACCCGGAGCACAAGTTTGATCGGGGGAAGGCAAACCGAGCTACATGCATATTGGGGCTGATACATTCTGATATCAGCGGTCCGATGCCTATCACATCCATGAATGGATCAAGGTATCTTTTGATTTTTATTGATGATTTTTCAAGGTACACATGGGTCTTCTTTCTCAAAAAGAAGTCTGAAGTATGTGAAAAGTTCTATGAACTGAAGGCCTTGATCGAGAATGCCTCTGGGCTTAAGATCAAGATATTGAGATCTGATAATGGTGGGGATTATGTCAGTAATGAGTTGCTGCACATATTCTCCCAAAGTGGTGTTCAGGTCCAACATTCAATTCCCTACACTCCCCAGCAGAATGGTGTAGTGGAAAGGAAGAATCGGTCTCTCAAGGAGATGACCACCTGTATGTTGGAATCAAAGAAGTTGGCTGCAAATTTGTGGGATGAAGCCATGCATTCTGCAGCATACATTTAGAACAAAGTGCCACACTCATCCATGAAAGGGAATATCCCTTTCAAAGCATACTTCAGACACAAGCTGGATGTGTCGAACCTGTGGGTGTTTGGGTCGACTGCATGGGCCCGAATTCCACTTGATAAAAGAAGGGCTTTGCAACTGCAAAGAATAGAATGTATGTTTATTGGGTATCTTGATGAATCAAAAGGTTTCAAGCATCTGGATATCAAAACAAAATAGATCATCATCGAGAGAAGTGTCAAGTTCGATGAGCCTCTTCAAGAGGTGAAACTAGTGAAGGAGAAAACTCCTGAATTTCCTTCCTATTCTACTGAATATTTGGATGATGAAATTGGGGGTGATGACCCTGATTTGGATCCTTTGATTTCTGATATCAGTGTGCAGTAAACATCAGATGCTGAATCAGAACCTGAAGTACAAAATCATCTTCCCACATGGGCTCGACAGACACTCTCCTCCGCAGGAGATAACATTGGAAATCCGGATGATCCAAGGAGAACCCGGTCTGATTTCCAAAGAGCAGGTATCGCACTCTCTTTTACTAATAATTTTCTGTCTAAAACTTGTTATTTTATGATTATTTCAGACCCAAAATCCTACTACTATGCTCAGAAGGATCCGAGATGGCAAGTTGCCATGGATGAAGAGATGAATTCTCTTCAGAAAAACACTACTTGGGAGCTAGCTTCTCTTCCTCCAGGAAGGAAATTGGTTCAATGCAAATGGGTGTTTCAGAACAAGGTTACTGCTGATGGAAGCACCTGAAAATATAAGGCAAGGCTGGTGGAAAAAGGTTTCTCTCAGGTCCAAGGTGTGGACTACCATGAGACCTTTGCACCGGTTGCAAAAATGGACTCCATCCGCCTAGTTTTGGCAATTTTGGCATCTAAGCACTGGGAAGTGCATCATATGGATGTTAAGTCAGCCTTTCTGCATGGAGATGTTTATGAGGAGATATACATGAAGCATCCCGAGGGCTACATCTCTGATCCATATTTGGTTTTCAAGCTAAAGAAGTCACTATACGGGTTAAAACAGGCACCAAGAGAGTGGTATTCCAAGATCGATGCCTTCCTTCTCTCGCAAAACTTCCAAAGGTGTATATAATATCCAAATGTGTATATACAATAGTATAATGGTAATTTGATTATTATTGTTTTATATTTTTATGACTAATTGATCACAGGTAGCACAGTTGATTCCATTTCAGCCATCAAAACTGCTCTCCACAATGCCTTTGAAATGAGCGATTTGGGGCTCCTAAAACAATTTTTGGGGATTGAAATTGAGAAAAATTCTAATGGGATAATGGTCACTCAGTCCAAATACATATCACACATTTTATTCAAGTTTAACATGGCTGAATGTAGGCCTGCACCATTCCCTTTCCTTTCAGGGATCAACCTTGAAGAAGGAAAAAGCACACCTCCCATGGACTGCACTATCTATCGACAGATGATTGGTAGCTTGTTGTACTTGACACATTCTCGGCCTGATATCTGTTATGCTGTGAATGCTGTATCAAGATACATGCAGCAGCCTCATGATATTCATTGGAAGGCAGCCAAGAGGATCCTATAGTATATTCAGGGAACCAAAACCTACGGTATTCACTATGCTGCAGACTCTGAGCTAGAGTTGGTTGGATACACAGATTCCAATTGGGTGGGTGATTCTATTGATCAGAAGTCTACTTCTAGATATGTATTCATGTTTGGTGGTCGCCCCATTTGCTGGTCTATAAAAAGTAGGATACCATAGCATTATCTTCAGTAGAGGCCGAGTATCGAGGAGCGGTGAATGCTTGCATCCAAGCAGTTTGGTTGCAAGGCATTCTTTCAGAGTTTGATCTTGGTAGTACTTTGTCCGCTATCCTCTTTTGTGACAATCAAAGTGCTATTAAGATATCCATATATCCAGTTACCAGGCAGAGGACCAAGCATGCAGAGATCCACATGCACTATATAAGGGAGTTAGTGCATGACAAGACCATCATTCTGCAATACTGCCCGACTGATGAGCAGATTGCAGACATCTTCACCAAGATCTTTTCAGAAAAGAAGTTCACTTACCTCCGTTCACTATTGGGGGTGAGTCCATTAGGGTGATCAGAATAATTTCAGTGTTCAGCTTGGGGGGGGGGCTTTCCCACTAGTTTTTCCCTCTTTTCCTCACTTAGTTTGTTTTTTGAGCATTGCTTCAGTTTCAACATTGTACAGGGTGACCTATGGCCTTAGTTGCCGGGGCCCTAGCATTTTTATGCATTTTATGTTTTCTACTCCTCCTGAGTATAGCTTAAGGGGGGGTGTTGGAGACATTTACCACCATACACACTCATTTTGGTTAATTTGGCCTAGTTAAACCACTATCCTAAGTTTTATTAACTTAATTGACATCAAAGGAGCACTAGATGACATCAACTAGATCACATCCATGCCTACCTTTAGTCAAGGAGGCTAACTTATCTTTCTCCTACATTCGAGGAGGCTAACTGGAGCACTTTGGGGGTGATCTGAGTGTCATTAATGCCTCATATTTCTAACTGATGGTTATAATAAGTTAAACAAAGCAGTGAAGGTGCCTTCCTTCATTCAATTGATTATTTATTGATTATTTAATGAACTGGAGTCAACAGGGGTGCCTCTAACCACTTCTGATGTTCAGTTACACTTCAGTTAACCTCATTGGAGTTCATTGGAGTCATTGATGCACTACCACTTGTTGGTTGGCTTGCTGTGACATGTGTCTGACCTACTTTCAGTTAGACTCAGTCATTTATTGCACTCCGACTTCAGTTAGGGCTCAGTTGAGTCAATTAGGGTTTTAATCAGTGGTTAACTTGAGTGTTGACTGTGGCTTGCATTCAGTTAAGCTAGACTCACTCATTCAATTCAAATGACCTCCTTGGGAATTCGAATTGCTTTTTCATTCATGCTTGCAGCATGATCTTGTATTGTATTACTCATTCTTTGTGTGAATATACAGAGTGGCTACTCATTTTGTAGCACAATTACACCTTTTTCATGCCTTATTGTTATTAATCTTTGATGAGACTTGTGTTTAGTCCCTAGATTACAGTGACAGATTAATACTTCTATGCCATTGAATTTTTTTTTCTCGGTAGTTCGATACCTATGTTTCCTAGGGAGGAAGTGTATGTACTCATCAAACACCTCCTTTTCTAAACTTCTTGAACGGCTAGATTTTATCCTAGGAGCACATACTGGACATGAAAATTTTCCCTTTGTTTAAATACTACAAGATATATGTATTAATGTTATAACATCAAAAGATTATTAATTTAAAAAAAATGCATGATATTTACCTTTAAAACATATAATTTTAACGATGTGCAATAGAAAGTCACATACCACAAAAATGTGTTAACCCGAGAGTGTCATGAATTGTCCATGCAATTATTCCATGGAACTGAAATTTTTTCTACCCTATTGGTCTGGAGATGTCATACATAATGATACCAACCCATAACTTCAATAGCTCATCGATAAGAGGCTCAATATATACATCCATATATTTAACTTGGTACTATACCTAATTGATCATTCAACATACAATGTTATTTAGTTATGTGTCCCACTATATAAAAGGTGTTCTCATGCAACAATTAAACAAAGAAATTAATGAAATAGTATATAATTACTTACAAAAAATACCTGGAATAATCACTGCCAACATTGTGTGTTCTCTCTTTATCGACATCCAAGGAGGAAGGTTATTGTTTATGACGAAAACAAGCCACATTGAGTAAGTAGAACAAATCTCTCCAAATGGATTGAAACCATCAGCTTCCAATGAAAGTCTAACATTATGATATTCATCTTTAAAAATTGGCCATTTTTCTTCGATGTTCTTCAACACAGAACCATCTGTAGGCATTCGAAGAACACCATCTTCACTTCTGTTCTTGGCATGGTAATCCATAAAATGTGCTATACTTTGGCACCTGAATAGTCATTGGAAACGCAGAATTCTGGGAATACAACAAAGAACTTTGTGAGGCACCTTTTTTGTTACTTGATCAGTTAGATATATACTAATTTCACATTGTGGGCATTTGTTTTCTGATGCATACAGTCCATAATATATAATATGATCACTAGGACATGCATCAATAGCTTGATACTCCATTACAATTTCTTTCATAATCATGAATACCTCTCGACATGTGTGTGGTAAAGTATTTGATTGCGGTAATAGAAATTCAACTAACAAGCTGCAACATTGATAAAAAAATGAAATGTAAACAATATAAGTCATAAATATTGCATATCCCCAATTTGTGAATTAATTAACACTAAAAATAGAGGAAAATAGTCAACTTTACATACCTTAGGAGTTGTGTGAAACAAGTGTTTGATAAACTATTCAAAACCTTCAAGTTCATCAACAACAATATAGTAGATAGAATATTTGTTTTTGAGCCTTCATAAAGAGGTTCTTGGGACTTCTTGAGTAGGGGAACATCATGAATATCATGGAGTTTGTCCTCATGATCTAATGGAGCAAATGTGTCTTGGAGCAATCTATTTATCTCATCTTCGCCATTTGTATCAATAACATAATCTTCATCTGTAGGATCATTAAGAAGTCGATCTTGAATATTCTGATCTCTATGTTCCTCACCTTGTAAAGTAGTATTTCTATTATTATGTGGCAAATAGCTCTATGGACTTTTAGGGGGAATTGTCTTTATATTTACAAACAATGTAATAACATTATTGTATAATATACAAAACATATATTTAAAATGATAAAACATTTTGTGAATACATGATCAGTAATATTACAAGAAGTACATTATGTAACGAATAACATCTTACTAAGGGACGATATTCATACCCCCCTTCAGCGTGCCCCTTCTCCTTGCAATGTTTTTCAGTTGTTGTTCTTAAAAATCTTCTTGTTCGCAAACCCCTACAATTATTGCAAGGGAAATAACACTTTCCATCACCCTTCCCCTCCAATGTTGCCTTAAACTCAACATACCTCTTATTATTTTCTTCCGAAGTATATTTATTGACATTCTAATAGCCTATAAGAACAAAAAAACTCAATCAATATATAAGTAAATTGAATACAATATATATATATATATATATATAGTAAAGGAGATAGCAAATTAAAGGACGTTACATGGAAAGTGAAATATCTAATTAGTAAATGTCCCTCCATGGTCTTTAAAAATAGATATCCATGTGTATATATCAAATTATAAGAGACAAATATATATAGGAATTAGTATTGAGTTTAAAATGAATAGTCGACTCGCTTTATGTATGACCATACACATTAAAGGACAAAAAATTTAAAAATACCAACCTAGAAACTGAAGGAGATAAAAAATTCGATGTGTTAAACCGGTACCAAACTCTTCAAATCACAGATCAAACAATCAACAGAAAAATGGTTGCAACTATAGCAAATAATTTGTTGAAATATGTCTTAAGAACATGTATTTATAGATCAATGATCATGGCGGTTCATGTGAAAATGCACAACGATCAAATTTCAGCGATAACAAAAAGTCAATGGTTTTTACTGTTATGAGCGTTTATGTTGATGTTAAGTTTATCATCTCTATAGAGACGAACTTTGTGATTTTCATCGCTATTTCCATGAACATTTGTCGCCATAGCAACGAAATGTTATTTACATTGGTATAGAGACAATAATCGAGGGCCAGAACATTTTTTTCATAATTTTTATCTTTTTATCCACAAAAAGTTTGATTTTAACTTATTCGTGGCAATATTTCATGGAACTTTTGAGTCATATGTACTAGTGTGAGAGCTCAATAGAATCTGTAACACCCCATATTTTGATTAGGCATATTTATCAATTAGACACGTTGCACTTTATTTGCTTATTATCGGTTGAACTTGGCTCGACCGAGTAAACTTTATTATGACATGATGGACCTGAGTATATGATGTTACTATGTTTTATGATGTTACTATGACTATAATGTTACTATGTTTTATGATGTCACTATGGTCATGATGTTACTATGTTTATGTGGTTACGATGTCATGATTATCATAAGATTCCTTCATTTTACAATTTCAGTATATGTTTATATGTTTTCATTATTGAGATGCGAAATATACGATATGGTACATGGATACCATCTTATGATGTGATTGATTGAAGTATTATATGTCATGTGTACCTGTGATGAACTAAATTTTTTACATGAAAATAAATGGTGATAATGATGTGGATCAATTGATGATCGAGTGAAAATTCTAGTTATAAATGTGTATTTTACGAAATACTAAACCGTGGGACACAAGGACTATGAGATAGTCGGGCACTTGATATAATATGTGGAATAAGAAATTGCTATACAATAAAACTTATCAACCAAAAGTGATGATACAATGTCATGGACCAATATTATCGATAGAAGTAAAGTATAAGTTGATAATCACTAATACATATGATCAAATTTGAGAGATGGTTTTTCGTTTCCATTTCCACGTTTTGTTGTCTCAATTGCGACGATAACGGTCTTGATGTATCGTGGCACTTATTTCGTCGATCTAACGACGAACTGTATAAGCCATCTATATAGCGAAGAAATATGGCCGCCACGTGTTTTCTATACGGTGGCCTTGAAATTGATTTTTTTTCAATTCATTTTCTACGTTTTGTCGCTCTATTGACAACACTTTCGTCCCTATAACGACGAAAATATGGCCAAAAACTGCTAGGAAAAATTTTGTTTCCATGCAAAACCATGGAATATTTTCAACACACTATTGTCTCTCTATCGACGAATTCTAGAATTTGAACAAAAATTTCTTCCACGCAAAACCGTGGAAAACCAATCTCTATCGACAAAATCTGCAAGTTGAATGGTAATTGTTCCATGAAACTGCGTCGCTATAGCGATGGTATTTGTGGAAATCCACCCGGGGTTTCGATGGTTTTGCAATACCTGTGACAAAGGTTCGTTGATATTAAGACAAAACCTGGAGGTTTCAAAAAAATTTAAAAAACCATGGAAAGGCACCTTCCTTTCCACAATTTTGGATCTTCAATAAGTGTTTGTGATTGATGTGCAGTCTCGTGGAGTTTTTGTGCCTATGGACAAGCGAATCCACAAATACACTTCAAGAATCAGCAGTCGATAAATCAATACCTTGTATAAATTATCCCATTCAATTATTTCTAGTGGCATGATTATATGCCTAGATTAAATTTTGTAAGCACTTATTCAAAACATAACATCTATTGTATATTGGTTTGATGTACACATTTCCATGTCAGTTTCTAATTACCTGCAATATTTCCATACTTAATCATCAAAACCAAATAGGGTCCTTACAGAATGGTCTTATTCACACCCTCTGTGCATATGAAAATTATATGGTTTCATCTAGGTCCAATGTGCATCCTATGAACTTCCAAATTGTTTATCAGGCAGATAGAAAGGTGATAGAAAAGAACAACGACAGAAAGATCACCTTTCTATCTTCCTGATAAAAAATTTGGAAGTTCATAGGATGCACATTGGGCCCAGATGAAACCATACAATTTTCATATGCACAGAGGGTGTGAATAAGACCATTCTGTAAGGACCCTATTTGGATGTGATGAATAAGTATGGAAATATTGCAGGTAATTAGAAACCGACATGGAAATGTGTACATCAGACCAATATACAATAGATGCTCCATTTTGAATAAGTGATTACCAAATTTAATCTAGGCATATAATCATGCTAGTAGAAATAATTGAATGGGATAAGTTATCCAAGGTATTGATTTATCGACTACTGATTCTTGAAGTGTATCTATGGATTAGCTTATCAAACCAACCATAAAATAACAGAAACTGAAAATTACAATAAGTCGCTCTACCACCATTCAAGTGGGCTATATCATAGATGTTGCAGGTATTACAATGTTATCTGCAATGGAAAGTGTTAACACCATATATGTCGTGTAAAGGCAGTAGGTTCTAGTCTCTAGCTTCTATTGAGATGCATTATTTGCAATTACAAGATTTAGTTCCAGAACAAAATGTTAAATGGATTGATACGATCAATGGACTAGTTGATGCTACAAGGGATTTTAGTAGTGAAGAATCAAGGTTTGAGAATTTATTAGTGTATATGTGAAAATATCCTCAAATTTGAGATCTGAATTAATAAATTAAATGCTGCTACAAACTTGCAAATTATATGTCTTTTCCAACCAGCAACCAAGATTTGTGACAGCAGAATATTTTAACCTTTAGTTAGATTTGAAATAAGGTACACATGAGGCTAAAACTAGGGAAGATCTAGGAATTTCACTTATTAATCTGAAGTTTTCAACCCTGCAAATCAACCTTTTAATTCTTTTTTAGACCAGATTTAATCAGCGCTACAGAGCAGATTTCTAGAAGGTAATTCCCAACCACAAACTAGGGCAAACCTACCATGCGATTTGATGTTTTAGGGATGATTTTAATACATGTAAATGACAGAAATTTTCAGATCTTATAAAATAGAAAATGAAAGATGAATTAAGATTTAAAATGGCATAAAAGCTGTGATGAGTGCCTAACAAATCCAAGTTAGGCAAATGGGGTCAATTGAGGATCTCATGGAGGCTTTAGTGATTAAAGAGTAGATAGGGTTGAATGGTTCAAACCCAATATGCTCCTTAATAACTAGATCCACTTCAGAAATATTCAATAGGAAAATCCTAAGCTAGCATTAGATATTTGTCAAACAAGAGCCACGAGGTGGAAATGTCACCGCTATTCCTAAAAATTATTACTACAAGACAAATTCTATAGAATGGCAATATACCTCTATTTCAACCCCAACAAAGCTTCCCATACCAAACCAAGAAATCTATCATAATACACTTGTAATATAACCAAGGTTCACCCAACAAGTCACAGGGCACTTAACCAACAAAAAAAAAATCAGCTAATGTTGTCTAGAAAGTGTGTTCTTGAGGTAATTCCACCAAGAGATGTGGTTCTGGAGTCACATTCCACATGTCCTGCGAAGGAAATCAACAATCAATCTATCCAGCACACATTTTCCACTAGAATATCATCTCACATTTAAATGCTATATTACAATACAGTTTCCTCACTGATGTGGAAACTTGTGTTTGCATTCGACAAGATTTCTTTAACCATTGTATTAAAATGAAAACAACACACAAATTTTAAATTTTAAGACATAAATATATTAAATACACATATAAATAGGTTTTTACTGGAAATGTGTGGACACTATTAATACCACCATCCTGTCAAACAATATAAAACAAAAAACAGAGGAAAGAGTCATGTTGTCTTACTATATGAATAAAATGTCACTAAATACTCTGGATAAATCTTTGTTATATATGAATGTTAAATTTCCAGCAAATAATATTTAGATATGGAAATATTTGTTCTAACATAATGCAATTTGAGGAGCTCATGGAATGCTTTTGTAGCACACATATAAATACATTTTTGTTGACTTATAAAAAAAACTAAAGAAACAGTTTAGGGGAGGAAGTTCAGGGATGAACCTGCAGAGCTACGAGCATGGGCATGTTGTGAGAATCATTGCATATGATGTTTCCATCTTTATTCGTTCTCCCATTGCATCTTCCACATAGACTTGGGGACCCCAGTGGATTTTTCTTGGCCCCTTTTCTATTATTTATTTCTTAGATTTTCTCCTAATAGTCCTTACTTATTTCTTAGCTTTTCTTGGCCCCTTTTCCACGACATCCTCCAACTGCATAGTTAAATTCAAACCATTAAGAAGCAAAACCTTGAACATGAATTTGTTCTCCTCAGGTTCAGGCTTGGGTTTCTTCTTAGGAATCACTCCAAGGTATCCCTCATTGCTACTTAGAATTTGCAAGAATTGATGCATGCAACGGGCTTTCGTTAGTTTATATAGAGACTGATATGGTTGGGGTCGATGTCTCACTAATTACTCAAAGCAATTATGCATGTACAACTCAAGACAAGCTCTGGCGTTCCACAATTGCTACAAAGCTCCTCTTAGTAGCCTCAAAACCACTCTGAGCAAACAAAAAAAGTTTGATATAGAACATTCAAGCTTCAAACTCCAATAATTCAAGTCCGGGAGGTTCTATCAAGCTTGTATGTGATTGAACACTAGGATATGTAGTGCACCCACAAAGGCAATTGCAATTGATGTTGAGCAAATTCTCCTTAGAGAGGGTATTCTGAGAGACTGAGACTATCAGGTTATGTGCACTTCTACTGAAATCTCCAAGGACGTTATTTATTCATCAATTTGTCTACAAAAAGAGGACAAACCATGCACCACTTTCATTAGAACTGCTTAGTGCAAAAGAACCTCATGATAGCGAGTAACCAAGGGAAAGCTACAAACAATCAACTTTAGTAGTTAAACATAGGGAAAACCTATCCAAAATGTGAGCACAGTGCACTGCAGAATAGGTGAACATAACACTAGTACTACTTACTACACTGCTCCTAAGAATGCAATGGAAAAATGAAGCAGGAACTCTAAAACCCAGGGAAAAGTAGGGAATGGTACATCAAGAACACAACAAAGACAAATAAGTCTGATATTTTTATGTTTCTATACAAACATTGGATATGAAGCATGATAAGGAGGCTAGAAATGAAAATAGCAAAGTTATATTATACGACAGGTACAAGCAAGTCATATAAAATATTAATGCCTAGGGAGAATGTAGGCAAAGCAATAACCCTTACCTTATCAATCTCCTTTCGCCAGGTCCATTGGCCCATACCGCTTGCAAAGAGTTGTCCTAATAAATGGAAAACCACTGTTTTGGCTGGCAATTAAATTTATAAATTAAATAAATAATCCATTCTTAGACCTATACACAAGTGGTCATTTTTCTAGGCATGGAAAATATCAAAATACTCTATGAAATAAAAATGGGCATACAATTAAATCGGCTAATGTTGTTTGGAAAGTGTGTTCTTTGGGTAATTCCACTAAGAGATGTGGTTCTGGAGTCACATTCCACATGCCCTGCGAAGGAAATCAACAATCAATCTATCCAGCACACATTTTCCACCAGAATATCAACTCTCACTTAAATTCTATATTACAATATCGTTGCCTCACTGATGTGGAAACTTGTGTTTGTATTCGACAAGATTTATTTAACCATTGTATTGAAACGAAAACAACACACAAATTTTAAAGTTTAAGACATAAATATATTAAATACGCATATAAATAGGTTTTTACTGGAAATGTGTGGACACTGTTAATACCACCATCCTGTCAAACAATATTAAAAAAAACAGAGGAAAGAGTCATGTTTTCTTACTATATGAATAAAATATCACTAAATACTCCGGATAAATATTTGTTATCTATGAAATGTTAACTTTCCAGTAAATAATAGCTTGCATGGGTGTGGCTCATTGGTAGTGCAGTTGTTATGAAGTCACTTGTTGTAAATTGGAGGTCACGAGATCAAATCCCACCCAGGTTTACCTGTGTCCCATGTCTTGCGAAGGGTGTGGGGCACCTAGGGGTATAGTGGTAGCAAGAATGGATCCCTGGACCCCATGTCACGTGAGTACTAGCCCAGCTCCAGTTGTCGATTCCCCTAGTTACTAATAAAAAAAAAACTTTCCAGTGAATAATATTTAGATATGGAAATATTTGTTCTAACATAATCCACTTTGAGGAGCTCATGGAATGATTTTGTGGTGCACATATTAATACATTTTTTTTTTACCTATAAGAGAATACTTCAATTTCTTGTTGACTCTAAGACTCACCCCATCAACATGCATTCTACAACCATGTGTGTACATGTCATATAAAGAGAGAGGAAGAGAGAAACCTTTACGAAATAGTGCAAGCCCTTGATATATGTAAGGGGGTGAAAGATGGTGCGTCTTCGAAACAAGAGATATTTTCCTCGTCACAAAACCACAGGATTGACGAATTAGTTGAAGCATTCATTGCCGCTGTATTCAGAACCAAATCCACCTCTGCTCTCCAACGACCAGAATGCATAGAGCCACCCTGGAAGCATTATCAAAATATAAACAGAGTTTTAGTAAACAGAAATTTCAATTATTTGCAAGGAAATACAAAAAAAAAAATTAATCCAAAAAAATTTAAATACACATGAACTGAAAGGAAATATATTGTATAAAAACAACTTTGCAAATTTAACAATACAATTTTTTGCTCATAATTTATTATGCATTCTTTAAAATATTTCATTTTAAAGTTTGTTGTATGGTGATTAATTTCAAATTTCTCAGTGGTTTTCCATGATTTGGTTTTCATAATTCAGAGTCCAACCATAGACCTAAGGGGTTTCTAATTATTTTGTAAAGTTGAAATCATCAAAGTTGCATAGCAATATTAATCACCAAATTTTAGTATTCTATAAGTTATGAAAGATAAATCATGTCATTTGAAAATACGATTCAGCTTTGGTCAACATCCAGATAACTACTGTAAGTACATGCAATGTTGTTGCAACATTCAATGGATCTTTCTTGACCCCTTTTCTATTATTTATTTCTCATCTTTTCTCCTAACAGTCCTTACAAACTAGGCGACCGACATCTTTTCAACGACATCCTCCAACTATAGAGTTAAATTCAAACCATTTTGAAGCAAAACCCTGAACATGAATGTGTTCTCCTCAGGTTCAGGCTTGGGTTTCTTCTTAGGAATCACTCCAAGGTATCCCTCATTGTTGCTTCTTTTCCTCCTGGTAGAAGATTCTGCCATCTTGGAAACAAGAAACGACAAACCGCAGTGGGAATATTGTGTTCTTCTATTGCAACGCTTTCCTACACTTACAATTTGCAAGAATTGATGCATGTAACGGGATTTCGTTACTTTATACAGAGAATTTTATGGCTGGGGTCGATGTCTCACTAATTAATCAAAGCAATTATGCATGTACAACTCAAGACAAGCTCTGGCGTTCCACAATTGCTACAAAGCTTCGCTCAGTAGCCTCAAAACCACTCTGAGCAAACAAAAACAGTTTGCTATAGAACATTCAGGCTTCAAACTCCAAAAATTTTCCATTATCAAAGAAAAACTAACAACCATACTATTAAAAACATTCACAGTCTAGCTTTGAACTGTCAATTCATGGGAATTTTGACATGATGCCCAAAAGGAATGGACAAAACTAGAAACAAACCCACATTTTGCAGACATGCCAACTAGATAAATACCCACAAAATCATATGAATCAAATCCATATTTTATGTTGAGGATATGAACTTGCTTACCCTGATCATAAGCCGTGATGTTTGCAGAAATCAGAAGCACCGTCGATAAAGTAAAATCAGAAGCCTCTTCATCTTTCCCATTCAGAGCATACCCTGCAATCATATATATCCACAAAACCACCACATTCCATTCAGGCATATTGTCAAAATATCTCACAACAAGAAAACACAGGCATCACAACATTAAAATATCTCATTCCCTTCCTCCTTTTCCTCAATAATTGTTGGTTTTATTTCTCACATTGAATTTCCCAAGTTCACCTGGATAGCTCGTGCTTCATGCTTTCAAGGATATTTGAGCCATTTCATATCCACCACATCCACAACAACGAAAAAAACCATGAATAAAATAAAAACACAATAGGTAATCAAGAAAAACATAGAAGGAAACAAACCTGAAGGTCTAAACATTGTTGCCATTCTGGAGGTGGGGCAGGTGGTTCTAGAAGCATGGGCTCACATGCGAAGGGAGTAGATGATGCACTAATAGGAAAATTCCTTCACCCTCCCTTCCTATAAAAAAACATCATAGCATGTTCCAGATCCTTTAGTGAAAGTTCAAAATCGAAAACCCCCAAATGGGAGCCGAAGCAGATCTTGCGCGGGTGTTTTTGAATGCTAATGAGCTAGTGCACGGGTGTTTTTGAATTCTATGTTTTTTGTTCGATTATTTTCATATTTTATATTTGGTGTTTTGTTTTGTTTTTTTGTTTTGCATATTTATCTTTTGTTTAGCTTATTGGGTTTTTTTTATTTGCATATTTTATATTTTGTTTCATTTTAAATTAATTATAGTTAAACAACTCTATGTTTTTAATTTAGTGTAGTTTAGTTTAATTTAATTTAATTTAGCTAGGATTTTGACATAATTTGTATTGGTTGCATTGCTTATAGTGATATCCTATACATAAGTCCCTTCAAGGACGAACACGATGATGATGACGATGATGATCATGATGATGATGAAGACGACGAAGATGATGATGACGAATATGATGAATTGGATGAGGATGATGTTGATGATGAATATGATGATGAAGATGAAGATGTTGATGACGACGAATATGATGATCATGATCAAGATGATGATGGTGATAACGAATATGTTGATGATGAAGATAATGATTATGATGATGATGACGATAAGGAAGATGACCATGATGAAGAAGATCATGATGACGATGATGATGATTATGAATATGATTATGATGACATTAATGAAGACGATGAAGACGATGGTGATGACGACAACAACGATGATGATTATCATCATCCTTGTCATCGTCATCAACATCGTCTTCATTAATGTCATCATAATCATATTCATAATCATCATCATCGTTGTCATCATCATCGTCATCATGATATTCTTCATCATCGTCATCTTCCTTATCATCATCATCATCGTCATCATTATCTTCATCATCAACGTATTCGTTATCACCATCATCATCTTGATCATGATCATCATATTCGTCGTCATCATCATCAACATCTTCATCTTCATCATCATATTCATCATCAGCATCATCCTCATCCAATTCATTAGTATCTCAATTATCGTGATCATCATCTTCATCATCTTCATCATCATTTTCATTATCATCGTCATCATATTCATCATCATCATCATATTTTTGATCATCATCATCATCATCATCTTCATCATCGCAACTTTAGGGGGAGCTCAGTGAATGGAGATGTCTACATGATAGGGGGAGCAGCCAGTTGAGTGAAAAATTAAGGATTTCTCCTAACACCCATTCCAAGGACTAATATGACAATTCAATATGATCCGAGGAAGTAGTAAAAAAGAAAATACAACTTTTTGGGCCCTGTGAAGCCTCCTTTTCTTAGATTTGTGCACATGAAGAATCAAGACTTATGGACCTAGTCCGGTGTCTTAAAAGAGGAAGATCCAAACTGAGCAGTTTGGTAGTTCCATAAAGTGCATTCTTTATAGGAGTGAATAATCACTCATAACCATTCTATTATAATGTTGGCGAAGCTCAGCACAATTTAGTGAATACCAAAGTAAATATCTTGTCATCACATCTTCATCATCATCATCATCATCATCATCATAATCATCATCATCATCATAATCATCATCATCATCATCATCTCCCTCTTCCTAATCGACATCTATGGTCGATCCGCAAAAATTGGTAGGGGCTGTGAAGATCTACGGTCGAAACAAGATGTTGGGTAGATCAATGGGTGAGAAGCATTCCACGATCAGAAGTTTCTCACTCGTTCATATAAAAAAGCATTAGCAGAATGTTAAAGTTCTCAAGGTTGAGCGGTCTCGATGAAGGTAGTTTAGAGATCGACGGTTGATATTGATCTCCCCAAATCAAGCTGTGCAGGTTGATAGTGTTGATATCCCCTATTATGTCTCCCCTCCTCACTCGCCTCACCTTTTGACTTGAGTCCTCTTCTTCTTCCTCCTCTTCCTTCCGTTGGCTCTTTGATCTATGCCCTGAGCACCCTCGAAACAAAGAATGATCTCTAAAAGTATCTGGACACGTCAGAGACTATCCATAATCCACCTAAAATTGGGGCTTTTGTTTGATCACTTTGAATTGAGAATCTAGGGAGGACATGATTCAATTCTAAAAATAGTTGTTGAATTTAGGGTTGATAAAAAAAGTTGCTGCCTGAAAGCATTAGGTTTACATTCTAGGGTTTTTCTTTTAGGTAAGCACACCAAAGGATACTTTTTTCAATGTGTTTGAATAATAATTATATGCACCGAGTTTTGAAAAGAGAAATGAGAATCCCTATCAATCCCTCTCATTTGACATCTAGACGTTAGTAGACTCAAGACTAAAGTTTGAAAGATATTTTTTCAAGTCTTCAAATACTTAGGTTTATTATGGTGAAGACGATGCTTAGGGATTAGGTGGAGTTTGAAATTGAATGGCTAGTTACTCATGAACTGTGTCCATATGGAAAAACATATCAATTAGCTTTGTGATGGTATTTGTAACTTTTTTTTTCCATTAATGGAAATGTGGATCCTAAAAAACTTATTTAGCTGGAAATATAATAATACAGTGCTTTTAATAGCATGTAGAAAAGTTTATTTCAAAACAGGTAAGGTAAAATGTCATGGAAAAGTTATTCTTCTAATTTTTTTTATTTTATGTTGTTTATTTAAACCATTGGTTATGGCAATGATCAAGTGGTTATAACAAGGATCAACAATTTTAAATCTCCCAAGGATGTACAATGTTAGAAGTGCACTAGTTTTAGGTGGATACATTGGCACTGGAAAAAGATCATCTTTTTAGTTTGTTATTAATGTTAGGGATTTGATTCCTGATCTCGTTTGGCCTTGTAACATAGCAGTTCTAATAGTGGAGCCCTTCTCAAAACAATTCTAGACAGAAATAAGCTTTAGCACCCCATGAGCCTACTTTCACCCCTAATTTCATATTATGCATTTAGATAAGGTTGCAAGTAGTTCTCAACTACTCTAATCACTTTAGCATGATAGGAAACAAAGATTCCCCTTCAAAAAATAAATAGGCCAAAGAACATGCAATACAAGAAACCAATACTCCTAATGGTTATGGCTATGTTCACATTAACAAAACAAGTGAATCAATCTCTTTCTAAATGGGCTTTTTCCCAATCTCATATTCCATCACCGTTACATGTTCTTCATTCTCAATATTTATTTTAGTCTCTCCTCCTCTATACTAACTATTGAGTAATCCCCATAAAAAGAATCTGGAAGGGATAAATCATATGTACATGGTTTACCTCACTAATTCCATGTAAATGTTGAATCACTTGGGATTTCTTCTTATTGTCATTTTTTTTTCTATACAATGTTTTTAATAAATAATGAAATTTTTTTAACACTTAAATTTTCAAATGAAAATAATGATTTATTTTTAAATGTCAACATTGAAGGGTTCAATTTCTCACAGCCCTTCAAAGTAAAATGAGACCTGCCCTTCAAATTTGATCCCTGGTGACTCTGGAGCCGTTCAACTTGGTAAAGGTGGTGTCTTGGTCAGGTCTGGTATAGAAAGGATGTCCTCACGTACGAGTTGACCAATAATCATATCCCTCGACGCCATTTGTGACACACCTTATGTGAATATCATGTCCAAAGCATCACCGATTCACCATCCTTCCCAAATCCAGAGATCCGGCACATGGCTTGCGTAGAAAACAACGAGAGATCATGAAGTTCATATATTTGAAGCAACGAACCTGGCCTCTACACGAAGCAAAGGGATGCGTCTAGCCGAAACTGTTCCGAACACCACTGTCAGCGTAAGTGAAAAGGAAAAGAATTTCACGTTCAAACACCGCTATCCATGTGGACATCAATGTCGCATATTCAAAGGAGGCGGCACGGCTGGATTCTCAGTAGAAAATAGAAATCCATACCCACGTGTCCACTCGTGCTGCCATTATTCTAACCAGTCATCTCTGTATCCATATTCATCTTCCTCACCCTATATAAACACCACCTTCCTAGGCCGATTAAGATGCATAAGATGAATCAGTAATTAGAGACAATGCTCGAAGTGTTATTCGCTAAGAGATTCTGAGAATTCTGAAAGAGTTGAAATGGCGATATGCTTTGAGAAGCTTGTTAGTCTAGGGGTGTTGATGATTGGTGATTTTGATTCCATGCTCATATCTCACCCTGATTTTTCACATAGGAAAGTGCCAACCATTGGTCCATGGGTGTGAAGCACTTTGAATGTTTTCGGATAGTTGTACCTTTGGTTGCGCGATGCCTGGGTTTCCCTGTCCCAGGATTGTCTCCCCAGAAACCCTCGAAGAAATCACTGCTTCCAAAGTCCCAGTACATGGTGACTGTGTTCAGCGACAACCAATAGGATCGAATGCTCGTGCTGGGGTGGTGGGTGTCCAAAATCTTCATCGCATCATTTGTGAACTCCAGTTCCCAACTCTTTCTGAGGTGGTGAGGAGGTGGAAGACACCCCCCACTGTATGACTTGTAGGAGAACCCGTGCCATGGGAAATGGGGAGTACAAAGCTGCCCTTCTCCAAGTCTCCTCATACAACAGTATTACCAGGACAGAGGGGGGTTGTAGAAAAGGAAAAGTATGGAAAGGATATAAACTCCTTTGCCAGTCCGGAAACCATGAAGAAAGGTGCCTTTGAGCACGAAATTACACACACCCAGGGAAGGACACGTTGTTGATTAGAGAGAGAAATGAGTAGTCAAGCCCAGTCAGCATTGAGTCATCAAAAACATCCTTAATGTCATTTTCACGACTTGCAAGCTCAGAAACAGAAGCGACGTGCTGCCATCCAGACCGAGCATGCACATTAGCTCCATATATAATGTTTATTTTAATATATGTAAACCGTGGCAGTAGTACCACACTCTAAGTTGTTAGTAGTTGATTATGACTGTAAACAATTTCATGTCCTGTTTCGAGGATTAACCTCGAGGACTGAGATAGTATATATTGCTCCCCACAGAGGGGAGAAGGGCTGGGAATTTTCAAGAGCAGAGGCTCTCCGCTGTAATGTGTTTCAATATTTCTAGATATATATGAATAAAATTGTAGAGAAATGATAATCCTTTCATGGCAGAGATTCTTGTGTCGTCTTTTTCTTCAATAAGTAACTTCTTTACATGAATGTTTATCCTATTTTTCATTCCAGTTTGTATTCGCTTTTCATGTTTGAGCATTAGTGTATATGGTCCAGAATTCGTCTTGTATGCTCTCGGCCCATTGTTCAAGCATTTTCGAACATTTTCTTCTAAAGTCATGTAGAATTAACCATCGTTAGGTGCTCTGCATGATGGACTATTTTCTCCTATCTGCTAAGAGAATTGGTCCTAGCAGCCTTAAGAGAATTGGTCCCACCAAGCTTAGTAAAAAATGGTCCCAACAGCCTTAAGAGAATGCCCGCCACAATTCATGGTTTCAGAAAAATGCCCACACCATGGTACCATCCTATAGCTAGTTGGTTTGGATACCTATTCATGATTTGAGTTTGCTTTAATCTTTCTTGAGGAGAAAGATACAGGCTTTCCAAAACAGGGTTTTTCACTAGTGGATACAAAAATGGCTAAGTAGCCTCAAAAAGATGCCCGCCCTAAATTATGGGTAAGAGTAAATGCCCGCAACACATGGGGGTCTTTTAGATTGGTCTTCGGACTACCTGACCATGTCTTCAGATTGTGTTGGAAGTGGATCATAGAAAAAGTTATGGACCTGCCAAAAGAGTGCTTTAGACAGATTAGACCAAATTGAGAAACAAGTCTAAGTATGGAATTGGTGTTAAATATGCCTAAGTGGCCTTAAGGAAATGCCCGCCATGCCTCATAGGATGATGTGAAAAATGTATTGAGAATGTGAGTATCTAGAGTATTGTATGGAGCATACAACCATGTCACTTTCCTCACCAAACTACAACATATATTTAAGGAAGAATTGGTCCCAGCAGCCTTAGCCAAAATTGGTCCCAGCAGCCTTAAGAGAATGCCTGCCACAATTCATGGTTTGAGAAGAATTCCCACACCATGGTACCGTCCTATGTCAGGTTGGTTTGGATACCTATTCATGATTTGAATTTGCTTTAATATTTCTTGAGGAGAAAGATACATGCTTGCCAAAATAGGGTGTTTCACCGGTGGATGCAAAAATGGCTAAGTAACCTCAGAAAGATGCCTACCCTAAATCATGGGTTAGAGTAAATTCCTGCAGCACATGGGGGTATTGTAGATTGGTATTCGGCCTACCTGACCATGTCTTCAAATTTTCTTGGAAGTGGATGAAGAAAAAGTTATGGACCTTCCAAAAGGGTGTTTTAGGCAGATTAGTCCAAATTGAGAAATTTGTCTAAGTATGGAATTGGTGTTAAATCTGCCCAAGTGGCCTTAAGGAAATGCCCGCCATGCCTCATAGGATGATGTGAAAAATGTATTGAGAATGTGAGTCTCTAGAATGTTGTATGGAGCATACAACCATGTCACTTGCCTCACCAGAGACTCTCTAAGGAGGAAGATGTCAACCTGCCAACTTTGTGAAACTTTGGAAATTGACTAAGTATGAAAAGTAGTCAAAACTACTCTAAGAGAATGCCGGCCATAATTCATGGTTTGAATAGAATGATCACACCACCATATCAGGCTATAGCTTGTTGAACTGGTTATCTAGCCATGGTCTTAGTTTTCCTTAATCCTTTATGAGCAGAAAGCTATAAGTCTGCCAAAATAGGGTTTCAAGATAAACCTTGGAGAAATTCTTGGACATGGCTACGTGTTGGAAAACTGGTCCAGGTGGCCTTTGATCCATGACATTTGATAAATTTATTTTCACAAGGACAACCCTTGGCGGGCATTTCCAAATGAACTCTCAAAATCATGTTCTCAACACTTAGGCAATTTCCTTATGTTTCTCAATATGCAAAATAGTATTTTTCCTACTTTTGGCAGATTGATATTTTGCATATGTGACCATTGTAAGTCAGCTTGAAAGTATGGCTGGATAGCCATTTCACCAAAGAACAAATCCATTCCAATTGATGAACCTATTGACATGCACCCAACATCTGGAAGGCATTTGAAAGTGGGCTTCCAAACTGCTTATTAACACTTCGACAAATCTCTTCAAACCCTAAGTCACCAAGGTGATTTTATTTTTTTCATCAAACTTGGAGAGTGAGACATCCAAAATGTGAGGAATATCATACTGACTCAACCATGCCAATATTCTCTCTTGCAACCTCACATCTAACCTTGGTGGGCATTTTACTGGGATAGTGCAAATAAAGGTGAGAGGCACTTTTGGCAGATTGATATCTTCCTCCTCAGAGTCTCTTTGGGAAATATGAAACCATGGTTGGATGCACCAACCAACATAGTAGAGCCTATCACTTTCAGATAATTTTTCTCATCATCCTATGAGCCTATCACGTTGGTAATAGAAATTCACCTAACAATCTACAAAATTCAAAAGTATAAGTCAATGTAAACAATATTAATCATCAATATCGCATCCATACTTTACAAATTATATAACAAAAGCAATATAGGAAAAAAGTCAACCCTTTATGTACATGTGAACATGTAGACATAAATAATTAACAAATTACATACCTTAGTATCTGTGTGAGACAGGTGTTTGATAAATTATTCAAAACCTTCAAGTTCACTAACAACATTATAGCTGATAGAGGATTTGTTTTTGAGCCTTCATAAATAGGTTGATGTGAATTCTCGAGTAGAGGATCAACATCATGACTATCATCCTGGTTGTCCTCATCCATTGGAGCAAATGTGTCTTGGATCAATCTATGTATCTCATCTTCCTTATTTGTATCACTAACGTTATCTCCATCCATATCATCTTTAAGAATTTGATCAGCTTCAATATTCTGATCTAGATGTTCGTCACCCTGTAAATGAGTATTTCTGCTAGTACTTGGCAAATAACTCTCTGGAAGGAGACATTTTGGGGGCATTGTCTATATATTTACAAACAACGTAGTAAAATTAGTGTGTATAGAACATATAATAAAATGATAAGACATTTTACTGAAATTCAT
>LPNX010662539.1:526023-574368 GCA_001517045.1 Pseudotsuga menziesii
AGCCTCTTACCAACGGACGATATTCACAACCCCCTTCGGCGTGCCCCTTCTCCCTAAAATGTCTTCTAGTTGTCGTTATTAAAATTCTTCTTCTTTGCAAGCCCCTGCAATCAGAGCAAGGGAAATAAAATTTTCCATCTCCCCTCACCTCTAATGCCGCTCTAAACTGAGCAAGCTTCCTTGCATTTTCATTCATAGTGAAAAATCCTTGTAGTTACAAGTAATTGTCTTACCTACACCATACCAAATAGTAACTTGTCAAATACATTAGATATAAGTATATTTCTAAATGCAGTATATTATATACCAATTTCTATAAAGAAAAACATGAAGACTGTGATGATAGGATTGTCATTGATGACCTCATTAATGACAATCATTTTGGAAAAATATGGTAATTTGGTGAAAAACAGGAAAATGACCAAGTATGGGGAAATTAGTAAAAATTTCCTTAGGGAAATGCATGCCATAATTTATAGGAGAATATGAATGCCAACACCACATGGGGGTCCTATAGATTGTTGTTTTTCCTACCTGACCATGTCTTCAGTTTGTCCTAAAAGTGCTTGAGAGAGAAGTTATAGACCTGCCAAAACAGGGGTTTGTGCCAGAGCAAGCGTGCCAGAGCAAGCAAAAAGGGCTTAGTAGCCTCAGAAAGATGCCTGCCCTAAATTATGGGTTAGAGTAAATTCCTGCAACGCATGGGGGTCGTGTAGTGTGTTGGTTTTTCTACCTAACCATGTTATTATTTCTCATTAAGCATGTCTGAATACAAAGTTATGAATCTGCCAAAATGAGGTTTCAGAATAAATTTTGGAGAAAGTCCTGAAAATGAAAGTGTTGGAAAACTGGCTCAGGTAGCCTTAAGAAAATGCCCGCCACAAATTATGTGTTGAAGAAAATGCCCACACCATATGGGGGTCTTGTAGATTTATAGTTTTCCTAACTGACCATGTCTTCAGATTGTCTTGGAAGTAGCTGAGGAAGAAGTTATGAACCTGTCAAAAAAGTGTTTTAGGTAGATTGGACCAGACTAAGAAAATTGTCGAGTGTTGGAAAAAATGGCTCATGTGGCCTTGGGAAAATTCCCTCCATACCTTATAGGTGTATGATAAAAATTATTTGAAGCTATCATCCTACAGCTTGTTGAAGAGGATATCACACCATGGTCTCAGTTATTAAAGAATATGTTTGATGACAAAGATAATGGTCTACCAAAACAGAGTTCCAGGCTGTTTTGCACTATTCCAGTACTAGCAAAACCGCCTCAGTGGCCTCAGGGAAATGCCCCCCCTATCTCATAGAATGATGAGAAAAACAATATGAAAGTGTTAGGCTATATATTGTTGATGGGTGCATCTAACCATGGTCTCAGTTATCATGTGGCATGTTTTATGACAAAGATATAAATCTGGAAAAAGTAAGAAAAATATTATTTTGCATTTTAAGAACACAAGAAAATTGGTGTGTTAGATTCAGGAAATTGAAAAGGAATTTTGAAATGCCCGCAAGTAGGGGTTATTCTGATGATAAAAATCATCAGGTAGCATAGGCATGTTCCTTGGTGAACTGACTATCCATCCATACCTTCAGGTTGTCTTATGATGGTCTCATATGCAAAATATCAATCTGCCAAAAATAGGAAAAATAATATTTTGCATAGTGAGAACAAAAGAAAATTGACTAAGTGTTAAAAACAGGAGTTTGAGAGGTCAGTTGGAAATGCCCGCCAAGGGCTGTCTTTGTGCAAGTAAATTTATCAAATCTCATGGATCCATTCTTTGGTAAGTTTTCCATCTGCTCATGACTTCAGGTCTCAATAGAGTGTTCACACGTGTCAAATAGGAGTCTGCCAAAATGGGAAGAAATATGTTTTGAAGTTCAAAAGAGGTTGAGAAGCTATTTTGAAATGCTTGCCAGAGGTTGTGTGTGTGTCAACAGATTTATCTTGTGATATTGTCTTGTTCATTGTTGAAATGGATATCTAGCCATGCTTGTAGGTTTTCTTATGGTGATCACATGAGGGAGAAATCAATCTTCCAAAGTAGAAGAAAAATTGTTTTTACAAGTTAAAAACAATTTTGTCTAAGTGTTAAATTAAATAGTTTGGAAGCCTATTTTCAAATGATCTCTAGATAATGCATGTGTTTCAAAAAGTTCAAAAGGTGACATGGATCTGATCCTTGTTGAAGTGGCTATCTAGCCATACTTTCAGTTTGCATTATGATGGTCATATATGCAAAAGATGGACCTACAAAGTTAGTGAAAAATAATAAACAAAGTTTATTAAATAAGAAGCTACATGAATGTATTTAGAGAAATAAACAAAAATTTAATAAAAAGAATTAAGACAGAGTTTTGAAGAGACACATCTTACTATTGGAGAGATGCAATGTTTAGAAGAAGTTTTAATTGATTATTTCATTGAAACAATAAATAACAAATAGAGATTCAAAGAGGTGTCTAAGCATGATGACATGGCAAGGTGTAATTGGAACAAGACATGAAGGACAGAGATGACTAAGGACATGCATAATGACATTGAAAAGCATGGAAAATATAGAGAGTCAAATTACCCATTTTGTGGTCATTTGAAGATGCTTTGGGCAAGACAAAGATTTTGGTGCAAAGATGACAAGAAGATGGTGACATGACAATAGACAAGCAAACTTGATGACAAAGATGGATGTAGGCATGATAAAATAGTGGACAAGGAAATTATTGCGGGCATCTCCAGAAGATCATGCGGGCATGCTAAATGAGGAAAATTGTGGGCACGATAGAAACTATTGCGGGCATATGATATTTCCTATTGCGGGAATCTTCTCAACACCACCTACAGGAATCCCTTATGGCCACCTACCGGCATCCTGGTGTGAGCTGCAGGAATCTAAATACATCACCTACTTGAACCTTGAAGATGGATAGTGCAGGCATACTTATTGGAAGATCAAATACCGCCATATGGGCAGTTGAAGAAGGATATGCGGCATAAGAGAAGGCCAAGTCTTGGCATAAAAAATAAAAATAAAATGATGATGATGTGGAAAATTAAATAAATTTTGGTTAATGATAACAAAAATAAATTGGTGATGAGGTTGGCCTCCTAAGACATGGAAATAAAAAACTATTTATGGCCAAAAAAGGATGCATGCTTATTGACCCGCACATAAACAACTAAGAGCCGTTGAAAGATGGCATTGGTTTGGCGGGTGTGATTTCTACTAGTAGTTTAAAGGATTAATTGTATTAGTTTTCCATAGGTGCATTCATTATATATGAGTTTATGCTAAATATTTTGTGGAATTCTTGTCCAAGTGACTCCTTTTCTTAATTGCCTGCTTTGATCTGTGTCCATAAAAAATTAGATCTTCTATTGTCATATAGCCTGCCCTGCTCTACCATAAATTCAATAATTTGAATATTTGCTTCTTGCATTTGAAGGCTTCTACCAAAGGTAGTATACTCGACAAGTCAAAGTGATCCTGTCGAATCTATAGAAAGTACCTCAAATGGCAATATGTAAGTCAAAATAAGTTCATTTTATTTCCCGCAATGAGGTCCCAACGGTACCCCCTTTCAAATAATTAGATTTAAACAAATAAGAATGTTAAATTAAAGATAGCCATATAGCATCGATATAGAGACGAAAGTTCGTCGAAAATTAAAAACATTGACATTGCCACGGTTTTTCCACCAAGATAAAAAAATGAAGTATTAATCCACAAATGTTCAAAATGTGGAAATATTCCGTGGAAAAAACCGCCCAAATGTATTAGTGAATGTTGAAGACCTAGTATGTTGAGAGGGACGGATGTATTGCCCACCCTATTTTTCTATGATACTTGAGGTCGTGGGAGGGCCTTGTTTAGACACGCTCCTCATGTTGTTATGATGACGATGGCTAGAAGCATGCTTAGAGAGGCTAGGTCTGTTGTTTAGCTGACATTATCGCTCTCAGGTTCTTATGTGATCAGGTGGGTGAAGCCGACATCCACTTTTGTACTAGCAAAGGAAGGATATGGAGGATGCAGATGTAGGTTAGGATGGGAGGATATGTTAGTTCATAATGTTGAGGGTTGGGTATTCCTTTATCTTGAGATAGTGGTAGTAGATACCCTTCCTTGTAGTTGATTGATGAAACTAACATAAACATAAATATAATGATATGAAATCTTAAAGGGTTAACTGTTAAATAACTGAGAATATTAAAGTAATTATATTGCGTATATATGCTTTCTCTTTCTGCATGGGAGGAAACACTATTATTAGTTAGCAGGTATGCATAAGCGAGATGGGGTTTGTTTATAGTACATATATGACCTGTGCATACATCGGCCACGCATGCACACTTTGCACATGTACGCTAGTATCGATATATGAATACTAGACATGTTAAATAATTATATAAGTTGTTATGAATAACTAAGTTAATTGTGCGATGATCCAATTAAGATAATGAGCATTTAATTTGTTAAGTATATTTGAATATTGTAATAAGAAAAATGATTAAGTATCTTCAATTATAATAGTCGTAAGGAAATTATCATGAATAAAACATAAAATATTGTTCCATATGCTAGTAGAATTGTATTCTTTAATCATTATCATGATTGTTTAAAACCATTAAGGGTGCTTTGTTTACAAATACAAGAATTTTGTGTTGGTACTAGGGTACTTATCAGATAAACAAATAAATATTATTATTATTTATTTAACACTCATTATTATTATTTATTATTATAATTATTATTGTTATTATTATTCAATTAATGTTAATGATGATAGAATTGTCCTTTACCATCAAATATAGCGAAGAAAAAAAAAATATTACAAGGATTATTGAGCAAAGTAATTAATCAAAATATTAATGGAAGCAATTGTAAAATAAAAAAATTATTAAAAAAGAGAAATTTAAAAGATGAGATAGGATGGCATTAAAGTAATAGCGTTATTAATTTATTGCCATGTAAGAAAATTAATCTGGACGGGTAATACATTTAAATACTCACCATTACCAACTTGAAAAGTCAATACTAATAACTATTATATTGTTATTTTGTTCAAACATATTTAATGCTAAAATAGTGAGTGGGACTAGTAATTAACCCACCATCACGTGAAATCCCAAAAGAACATATCAAATAATTACTAATCAATGTGAAACCAAGTCACCCAACTAAATTAATTGACATTTATTCCATTGAACTATTCGAGAAAATAGGTACCTAAAAGTATATTATTTATTAGTGAAAATGAAAGTTTTGGGGGCTAGGAGTGATTTGGCGGGGCTGGTGGAGTAAGATTGAAGTATTCTCGAGAGAAGAAAAGTATAAAGGGAAGAGTGAAGGGGGGAGAAGGGGTTGGGATTATTTGATTGATAAATTGGAAGGTAATGGTGGGAAATGTACTGAGCGGAGAAAGGAGTTGAGAACAGAGGAAATACTACTATGATATTATTGGTCTGTAGGATTGGGGGCTAGGAAATACATTGATTTCCTAGGACCATCACGATAACAGTTGGTCGGTAGGGTGGTTCATCACTTTGGGAGTTGCTAAGTGGTTAAAAGAGAGCTACTCTGGGGAAACTAAGGAATCCATTTTAAACCTATGGGAAAACAAGGTATTGTACTTGTTAATATGAAAATTTTACTTGTTTTTATAATTCTCATGGCTTAAATAATTAAATGTTGAAATTAACAATTTTATGCAAAAATTCTTAATTGTGCTAGAAATTCTAGAACGCTATGATATGAATGTGGAAAACATAAACATTTAGAAACAAAAAAATATATTTTGATGTAAAACGAAATGCATATTACTATTGATCTTAGCTCTAAATGAGATTTTGTACATACGTTGTAACCTTTTTGTTAGATCTAGAACCCCTCCTAGTAGGGGGGCGCACTACAGAATCCAATTGAACGTTAACGCAACCTCAATCCATTATCTCCTGTAATGACTACAACTCTGCAATATTTTATTTATTATTGTTATGGTTATTGGAGAGATTAATTTAGATTTATGGTGATTCTCTTTCTAAGGAGAAAAAAGGAACCCCCCTCTCCTCTTTCTTCTTCCTTTATCCTCATAATTTATCATTAGAGGAAATTTGAGGTCTAAAATGGGCCTTCTAAGGAAAATGATAAAATAATAGTTAAAATGATAAAATAATAGTTATTAATTTTGGAGGAAGAATGAAAAAACTACTTTTTGTGTTCATATTTTCGACATATCTCCCTGTGTTTTTACTCAAATTCTGAGCGGGAGAGCTCGTTGGATGTGTAATTTAATTACGCATCCAACGAGTACCCACACTGCATAGTTTTGATGGACTCTGCTACCCCAAAAACAAGAAATACCTGAAAAAACGTGATGAAGACATCATTATCACATTTTTCAGGTATTTCTTGTTTTTGGGGTAGCAAGGTCCGTCAAAAGTATGCAGTGTGGGTACTCGTTGGATGCGGAATTAAATTCCGCATCCAACGAGCTCTCTCTCTTGAAATTTGAGTAAAAACACAGGGAGATATGTCGAAAATACGAACAATAAAAATATTTTTTTATGACAAATATGTCAATTCAACCATTATGGTTGACTCATTTTATTGAAATTCTATTGGTTCTTGAATTCCAACTCACAAAATTTATTGTTGGCGTGTTTTCTTATAAGGCCCATTTTAGATCCCAAATTTCCTCTAATGTTTATTTTTATATTTTCTTAATTAAAAGAAGTAGTTGGGGTTTCTTTGGAATTTCTCTTTTTCTTTTTTATTCTTTAAATAATTTAGTCCTCGACTCACTGTATTGTTACCTTTATATTATTTCTTTTCTTATATCTTCTCATTTACTTTTGTAATTCATTGCACCGAGAGGCGCTCTATAGCCCAGTATGGGGGAGATCTTGTAACGTTATGTAACATTACGTAACGTTACGTAACGTTATGTAATGTTACGTAACGTTATTTTTATTAATAACAAATAATTTTTTTAATTATAGGCCAAAATAAATGTCGGCCAGAAAAACCACCTAATATGGGGAAGATGTTGTAATATTCCTACTTAACAAAACAATAAAAAAGTAAAAATTTAATTATCCGTAAAAAAATGGAAGATGTTGTAATATTCCTACCTAACAAAACAATAAAAAAGTAAAAATTTAATTATCTGTAAAAAAAATGTGGATCAGGAAAAAAAACACAATATGGGGGAGATGTTGTAATGTTCCTACCTAACAAAATAATAAAAAATAAAAAATTGAATTATCCGCAAAAAAATGTTGGCCTTGCACATGGTTTTAAAACCATGTGCAAGGCCTTATAAACAACCCATGGTTTAAGAGGGCCTTCTAGACGGTTTTAAAACCATGTGCAAGGCCTCTTAAACAACCCATGGTTTTATTGTACATGATTTAGGAAGGCTTTCCAGATGGTTTTAAAACCATGTGCAAGGCCTCTTAAACAACCCATGGTTTTATTGTACATGGTTTAGGAGGGCCTTGCAAATGGTTTTAAGACCATGTGCAAGGCCTTGCATATGGTTTTAAAACCATGTATGGGGAAATGTTGTAATGTTCGTTCCTAACAAAATAAAAAATAATAATAAATACTATATGCCAAACATAAATAATATTAAATATTAATAATAATAATATTATATGTGGACCTTAAATAAAAAGATGTGTCTTTTGGTTTGAATCAAATCAATGGATACCTAAGAAGAGATTTGATCCCTCTCAGCGCTTGATAGAGCCTATCTACGCTGGTTTACCTCTAGCTAGCTTGGCCCCTCTTCGCAACGAAATTATTCAATAACAAGTTTAATAGTTTAAATAATATTTTTTTACTCTAAACACATCATCACGTGTCTATGAAATATAGATTCTACAACTCAAAATAAATATATATGTCCAATTTCTCAAGGAATTTATTAATAAAGAGTTATGATCTTGGGATATCACAAGTAATAAAAATGTGGATAATTTTTTATTATCTATTGTGGTGATTCTCTTCGATATATTAGATGTGCTAATATTTTAAAATCTAAAGTGTATTCATCAATGCAATATAAATCACCTGGATATAAAGTAACCAACTCATTTTCAAGCCAGTGACCTCAAATCTCATTGTGGTGACCAAATATGGTTTTCAATTTTTTCCAAGCCACATCTAGTTGGTTAATTACTTGAAGGTGGAATTGTAATTCATTAGAGATGGACATCCCGATTACTCCACATGCTTAATTATTTTTACTATCCCATTTTACTTTCTTTTCAGAATCAATGGGGGCAGTTTCTTTTCCCAAGGTAATCCGTTAAAGTCCCCTACTTGGTAGGACATCCTCTATATAGGCTCTCCATGAGAAGTAGTTAGTACATGTAAGAAAAATATCATTTGGACCGGTAATATTATAATATGTAGGTAATATGACTTCAAAAACAAAAACAAATAGTGAAGATGAAAATATATTAAAGAAAAACAATTTTAAAAAACGACATTGAAAACGGTCTCTGGATGTCAAAGTTATGCCTTTTTGAAAAAGAGATAAGATGAAACCAATAAACCAAATTGCGAGAAACTATTGAACCACGTGGTAATGGGTTCTTAATGCAGTCAATAATCCCCCCCAACTAACTTTTCCTATAAGTTCACATTTATAGTTAAGTTACTTTTTAAAATAAGTGACCCACTTTTAACAAAAGTGGGAAGCACTTTTACAATAAAGTTACTTTATAACTTACTTTAATGAACTTTTCAAAAGGTCTTAAAGTAATATAAACTTTTTTCAAAAGGTAACAAAATGAAGAATTTGAACTCAAGACGACTTACTTAATAAAGTAACTTTCAACCAAGTGAGTTAAACAAAAAAAATAGTAATATTATTAAAGAGAATGGGGTTGTTGTTGTTAAAGAGCATACCTACCCAAAAATATTTGACTTAAGTCTAAAAGACAGTTTTACATAGTGACAAAAAAAATGTCAATGTTTAAGCAGATATGAAGATAGTTGAACTTTAAAACTTTTGATAAACAAATTCAGTGCATGTAGATCTCATCAACAATTCAAACACACAATTATTCAATTCATAAGACACAAGATGTACCCTGGTAAAACCCTCCACAAATACGGAGGATGAAAAATCTAGCAAACAATCTTTGGGTATGGTAGATAATTGCAGAGAATGATTTTACAAAACTTGCAGATTGCTTGATAAGAGATATCAAAACAACACTAGAGAATAGAGATCACTCAGAATACTGTCATAGACTTACCAATTGCATAACACTCTAATAACAAGCTTATTCAATCATACAATGGAAGGTAGTGAATGGTTGCATGCCTTTTGGGCACTGAGAATACTATGCACACTAAGTGCACACCTCTCACATTACCTATTGTGCCTTCCTTGACTTGGTGCAAAGTTGTCACCTCGTAATTACCTCCCACATTGAAGATATGTGCCCTCCATTAATTCACTGGTATTAACTACCTCTAACTAAGTGTTAATTGATTGAACTGAACTGAACTGAAATGGAATTGAATGTAACTAAACTAAAGTGAACATAACTTAATGTGACTGAACATAACTGAATGTAACTGAACCGAACTGAACATAACTTAATGTAACTGAACTACTTGCTTGACCATTAGTTAGGAGTTTAACTGAATGTCTTTAGTGCTTCACCATCAGTGTCATCTTCAACATCCACTTTGCATAAATTAAAAAGTAGGTTCCTTAATTAACTGAAAATTTGTTGTCCACAACTTATACTTAGTTGATGTCTTTGCATTTCGAGTTCACTGGAGGTCTGACATAGGAAATTCAAATATTTACTCTATCTTTGTGCTAATCTCATTTATCATTTAATTAATTTTGCATGGTTCATGAGTGTTTAATTAATTAATCATCTTTATCATATCATACTCAGAAGAATTGTTTCCAACCTATGATCATATGCATTACCCCGAGTCATATAGTCATATGCTAAAGTAAAACAATATAGGGGTAGCTAATCCCTAAAGGAGACTTATAACATTTAGTGACCATGACTAGTAATACATCACATAATATAACCACTTTACACAGTAAAGTACACCACCTCAAAACATGAGGATATTTGTAGTACTTGATATTACTCACAAGTCTACTTCCTTGATATTACTCATACGACTCACTTGATATTACTCACAAGTCTATTGTCTTGATATTACTCACAAGACACATCTTAATATTACTCACAAGATGAAACCGTAAGAGTGGTTACATTGTAAAAAACTACAGAGAGAATTTTTTGGAAAGCTGTCTGCTAGGGTTTTGAGTGTTTGCAGGCACGCAGGCTACATTAGAGGAAATTTGGGGTCTAAAATGGGCCTTATAAGAAAACGTGCTAAAATACGTTTTTGTGAGTTGGAATTCAAGAACCAATAGAATTTCAATAAAATAAGTCAAACATAATGGTTGAATTGACATATTTGTCATTAAAAAAAACTACTTTTTTTGTTCGTATTTTCGACATATATCATTTTGTTTTTACTCAAATTTTGATCGGGAGAGCTCGTTGGATGCGTAATTTGATTTCGCATCCAACGAGTACCCACAATGCATACTTTTGACGGACCCCGCTACCCCAAAAACAAGAAATACCTGAAAAAACGTGATGATGATGTCATCGTCACGTTTTTTCAGGTATTTCTTGTTTTTGGGGTAGCGGGGTCTGTCAAAAGTATGCAGTGTGGGTACTCGTTGGATGCGGAATCAAATTTCGCATCCAACGAGCTCTCCCGGTCGAAATTTGAGTAAAAACACAGGGAGATATGTCGAAAATACGAACACAAAAAGTAGTTTTTTCTTTCTTCCTCCAAAATTAATCAATATTATTTTATTATTTTAACTATTATTTTATTATTTTCCTTAGGAGGCCCATTTTAGACCCCAAAATTCCTCTAATGGGGTTTGCAGGCCTGCTCAGCCTCCCCATGGATCCTCCGGATCCAGCATCCATCAAAGTTCGTTTCCAATCCATCGTTGCTTCTCTTCCTCCCTCCGTGGCGCCCATCCCTCCTTCCTCTCGATTTATAAAACGTGCAAATGTGCCGGAAGTCAAGCTCTCCTCAGCCGCCTCCAAGCAAAAAGTTGTTACTCTCTCTGAGAAGGGACTCATCGGTTTTTTCACAGGACTCTAGCCGTCCCCTCGCTCAGTAGATATCTGGCTCAACAAAAATTGGAGAACCCTCATCCAGGGGGAGGTGCAGCAAATCTTTTGTGGCAAAGGGTATTTCGCTTTCATCTTCGAGAAGAAGGGAGATCGGGATCTCATCTTCAGGAATGACCCCTATTTCATGGGACCAAGAGAAATGTATCTGAACAAATGGGATCTCTCTTTTAATCCAGAGAAATACATTCCTAAGGCTGTTCCAGTTTGGGTAAAACTTCCACATTTGCCACTCCACCGCTGGAACGAAAAGGACTTCAAAGCAATAGGAAACACACTAGGTAAATATGTGGACAAGTCAGAACCAAAACCGCTAATGTTCTCATGCGCCCGTATCTGTGTTGAGGTAGATCTAGAGAAAGAGCTACTGGAATCCATCAATATCTCCATTGACGGCTGGACCCATCTGCAAACAGTGGACTATGAACAAATTCCCTTCAAATGTAAGTACTGCCATGAATATGGGCATTTTGCAAAAACTTGTCCGAAAAAACCAGAGAAAGTCATGCAAGAAGGGGCGCAGGAGGAAGGATGGAGTGTAGCAAGTGGGAAAAGAACAGCAAAAAACGCAGCAGCAAAGCAGTCTCATACCAAAGCAAAAAGCACCTCCGAAAATAGGTTTGAAGCTCTCCAAAATGAAGAAAAAGAGACTGATCCTCAAGAGGAGAATTTTGAATAAGGCTTGTCCCCAGAACTAGAGGTCATTGCAGAAGATTTAACTAACCGAAAAACGAAAGATCCAGAAGAGGAGCCAGCGCAGTCAGAAGCAATGAAGGCAACAACAATAAACTCAGAGGGATCAGTTACTCGATCCAAGGCAAAAGCAAGCTCAGAGGAATCCACAGATAACTCAACTGAGGAGCAAGAACCCCTCTCCAGAAAAGGAAGAAAGCCCAACAAGATAATAAGGGAGCAGGAAGCAGCAAGGGAAAAAGCAGCGGGGAAGCAATCCAATCTAGACTTCCTGGTTAAAAATTCTCAGGCAAGCAAATATCTTCTTAGTGCCGAAGAGGAACGAAAGGAAAAAGAAAGGGCACTCCGCAACGCCAAGAAATAATGAAGTTGGTCTCCTGGAACTGTAGAGGATTAGGAGGCTCTCAAAAGATAGAAGTAATCAAAAGGTTCAAAACAATGGAATCGTCCTCAATCCTCCTTATCTAGGAGACAAAAAAATCCGCGGAAGATAGTATAGCCACATTAAAAAAAAATTGGCCTAAAGGAGAAGGGTACGCCATTAGCTCAATAGGTGCATCAGGAGGCCTTCTCAGCTGGTGGGACACTGACAAATTTGCAATGCTCTCGGCAATAGAAAATAAGAACTGGCTGTTAATCAAGCTAGTAAATAAAGAGATTAAAGAAATGTTATGGATTGGGAACATATATGGCTCGACCATTCAAGCTCAGAAAGACAATTTTTGGCAATCCCTTGAGGATCAATGTGTAGACAAAATGCTTCTTCCTTGCTATTTAGCGGGCGATTTCAATGTCACCATATCTGCTGAAGAACGAAGAGGAGGAAAAAAGGTAAGGGATCCTTTCAGGGAAAGGATTGAAGACCTGACCTCTCTCTAGGGACTATCGGACATCAAACCTAAAAATGGCACATTTACGTGGAGCAACAAAAGAATTGGCCTCGGCCACATAGCTGCTCGCCTGGATAGGGTTCTTGTAAACACACATCTCTTATCTTCTCACCCAGAGTCCAAGCTCCTTTGCTCAGCCATCTCTAATCATAAGTCGATCTGTCTCTTCTCCGCCCCCCAGAAAATCTAGGCCCGCTCCCTTTCCACTTCAATCAACTCTAGCTTGAGGCCGATGGAGTTAAGGAGATTATTGCTGAAGCTTGGCACTGCTTCATTCCTGGTTCCCTAGCTTTCTCTTGGGAACAAAAGATTAAAAGAGTCAAACAAGCCCTTAAATCATGGGCGAAGCTTCATTTCCAGGAGCCCACTAAAAAGAAAGCAGATATAGTCAAAATCATGGAAGAACATCAAGCAAAGATGGAGGAGACTGAAATCACAAGGGAGCACCTTCTCAAAGAAATAGAACTTGAGAAGAGCTTGCAAGCAATTCTTAGGCAGGAGGAGCAAGACTGGAGATTGAGATCGCGAGTCCTCTGGCTCAAAGAAGGCGATCAAAATACTAAATTCTTTCAAAAGCAATGCAGGGATAGACAGAGATGGAATACCATCAGGGAGCTCAAAAACGAGGACGACGCTCTCATCACTGGGAAAGCTGCAATAAGTACATAGGTAAGAAGTTTTTTTGAAAACTTATTTAATGATGAGGAGAATGTTTCACAGGATTGCATGGAAGAAATGGTTCGGGACATCCCTGCCCTGATTAGCCCAGAAGAAACCTGCAACTCGAAGCCCCCATAACTGAGGAAGAAATGAAGAAGGCCATTTGGTCCCTTCATCCAGACAAATCCGCCGGGCCTGATGGCTTCCCTATCCGCTTTTACAGAACCTTCTGGTCACTAATAAAAAAGGACCTCATGCGTCTTATTCCCTGGATGGCTAAAGGAAAAATGGGTGGAGCTACAAACTCCACCTTCCTGGCCCTGATCCCCAAAGAGGCAAATCCCTCCTCCATCAAAAGGTTCAGACCCATATCTCTATGTAATTCCTCGTATAAAATCTTTTCAAAAGTCCTATCTCTAAGACTCAAGCCAATTGTCTGATCTCTAATTTCCCCCAACCAAGGAGGCTTCATCTCAGGTTGTCAAATTAGTGACAATATCCTTATGGTTGAGGAAGCCATTCACTCCAGTACTAAGAGAGGAGAACCAGGCATGGCCATCAAATTGGATGTGGCAAATTCATTTGATAGGCTGAAGCATTCTTTCATTATGTTGGTTTTAAAAAAATTTGGGTTCCCTTCTATCTTCATAAACCAAGTTCAAGCCTGCATAAACTCTCCTTGGATAGCCCCCCTAATCAACGAAAGACCTATAGATTTCTTTAAGGCCTCCAGAGGAATAAGACAAGGGTGCCCTCTCTCCCCCTTTCTTTATATCCTTGTGGCAGATTCTCTTAGTAGAAGACTCACTAGAATTCAAGATGAAGGTTTACTCCCAGGCCTTTCCTTCCGAGCTGGAGTTAATCCTATAAACCATTCTCTTTTTGCTAATGACACTATCCTATTAGGCATAGCCTCCCCACAAATCGCAAGAAACTTCCTGAAACCCTTAGACCTCTTCCTCCGTACCTCTGGAAGCTCGGCTAACCTGAACAAATGTCAGCTCTATGGCTGGAACAACAACATCACAACTCTTCGTAGCATATCTCAAATTCTGCATATCAAAGTCAACCACAATTGGACCCATTTCACCTACCTGGGTATCCCAGTTGTCAAAAAAACCTGTGCCTCAGCTATGTGGACGTCGATCATACAAAAAATCAAGAACAAAATCAATGCTTTGAGCTCCAAGTGGTTAAATCTTGTAGGAAAGGTAACCCTCATTCACTCCATCCTCTCCTCTTACCCGATATACTCCAGTTTGATGATCCTTGCACCTAAGAGTGTCATAAATAGCATAAGCAAGGAAATAAGAAAATTTCTCTGGCAAGGGGGAAAGGTGCAAATAAAGAAATTTCACTTGGTTAAGTGGGATACTGTCAAAAAGCCAAAATGCAGAGGAGGATTGGGAATCAGGGATCCGAAGCAAATGAACAAAGCACTGGGAGCAAAACTGATATGGAGGATGGTTACCGGTGGTAAGGAATGGTGGAAAGAAGTAATCAAGAAAAAATATATCAAAAAGCCCAGATCAAAGATGCTAGATGGAGAGTGGACTGGAAAGGGAACCTCTCTTTGGCAACTGTGTAAAGCCTCATTCAGTCTTATTCAAACGCACTCCTACTGGATTCCAGGAAATGGAAAAAAAATCAAGGTTTGGGAAAACATAATTCTTAGGCAGCCCCCTCTCTCATCCCTTCTGGGGATGAATTACTTGGGCGAATGGACCAAAAGCGAAGGCTTACACTCCCTACACAATCTCTCTTTGTGGAAGCAGAAAGGAATCTGGGAGGGATGGAAAGATTTGCACCCCCCCTTCCCATTTGGACGAAGCTAAGAATCTCCTTATGGATTCACTGCAGGGCATGTCGCCAATCAGTGAGACTAAAAAGGATAGCATTGGTTGGGGAAAGAATGGGCAATATACGGTCAATGAAGGGTATAAAAGACTTTTAGCGGAACCAGCAGCAATTGAGCGAACTTGGAAAAAAGTATGGCAAACAGATAGCATCCCTAAAGTTAATTCATTTTGCAGGCTCCGGATTCACAATAAACTCCTAACTGTTGAGAATCTTAGGAAAAGAGGGATAGAGGGTCCTTCTCGATGTGCTCTATGTAATAATGAAGAAGAAACATCCAGCCACCTTTTCATGCATTGCAACATTTCTCTGAAAGTCTGGCAGTGTGTTCTCCCCCCAGGAACTATATTCAGCCCATCAAGAATAGTAGTTCAGCTCTTTGATGATTGGGACAAAAACCTCCCTGGCTCTCTAAAAAAGAATCCCATTCTCAGGCGATTATGGAACACCATTCCCAAGAATGTCTGTTGGCAACTTTGGATAGCTAGAAATAAATCTATTTTTAAAGATCAAAAAATAGTCCCTGCTCGAATAGTCTCCAAAGCTATAGGGATGATAGCTGAAAAGTTCGCCTCAAATAATATCAGCTTCCCTCACTCTGAAAAGATCTTGGAACCTCATGCTTCTTGGTGTGAAATCTATTTAAAAGACAAGAATTCCCTTAAGTCCAACACCACTTTCAATAAGTAGCGTCACAGCAAACACACATGGGAAATAAGGAAAAGAAGCAGTGAATTCATGGCATGGCTTCGGGAGAAGAATACCTATTCTCTCTTTTTCGATGGTGCCTCTAAAGGTAACCCAGGGGTGGCAGGTGCGGGAGGGATCCTCTTGGATCCTGAAGGAAAAATTGAACAAACCTATGCCTGGGGAATTGGATGCAGGACCAATAATGAGGCGGAATGGATAGCCCTTCTGCAGGGAATGATGATCCTCTTCGACTCAAATCTATTCAAGATCACAATTTTTGGCGATTCCAGACATGTCATATATAAAATGCTCAATGGATACACCACTGGCTCGATCAAATGTCGTCGTTTGTACGATAAAGCTGTCACCCTGCTCTCCCCTCATTATGAATTCTATCATATTCTCCGAACAAACAATGTGATCAGTGATGAATTGGAAAACGTGGGGGATTCCCTCCCACAAGGGCACTTGCAACTCAATGGGGCTAATCCCCCCCCTAAACCCATTCCATAATGAACCATGACTTAATTAGACCTGTTTTCATTTCTTTGGTCACAATGCATTGGTTATATATATGGGATTCCACCATAAACTATGGGAAAAGAGGTCCATTCCCCAAAAGTGGATAGAATCCAGGAAGATATCCAACACTTGGTTAGCATGAACCAAGCCAGTCAGGCCCGCGAAAACCCTATTGCAATTTAACCCATGGAGGAGGAGTCGGTGGGGTAGCCAGTGAAGCCACCAGGCTAATTTCTTATTGTCTTTCTCTGCTTATGCTTTTTTGCTTACTTCTAAATCAGTAGTATGTGAGGGTATACACTACCATTTTTCATCGAATATATGTAAGAGCTATATGTGGAGTTCTTTGGTCTCCCCTCTGGACCATTTTTTGTTTGTTGTTTCATGAACAGCAAGAACTCTTAGGCTTGGGTTTTTTGTAATGAATGGTTGTGCACAGTCTGTTTAATATCACCACCTTTTACTGTTTCTGTTAAAAAAAAGTATTACTCACAAGATTTAAAATATTACCACCTCAATCATATGAAGATATTTGTAGGACTTGATATTACTCATGAGTCTAGTGTTTTTATATTACTCAAAAGACTGGAGAATGACTCATAATGTTGTAGTCTCTGTTAGCACTCAGAATGTACCCAGGTTGTGAAAAGGTAGATCTCGAGGTAACAGCAAAAACCACTTTAGAATGTATTTCTGACCTAATACAATTAGAGAGGGATCTATCACTATTTACAAAGGTTTTATACTCAAGATATTCAATCAAATACACTCAGAAGGTCAGATTTCTGATGGGACAAATAGGACAAGTTTGTTTTAAAAGACTTGGTAGGACAGTCATGGAGGAGACCATTGGGCAATGGAGTCAATAATCAGATCTGAAATAGGTTGCAGGAGGTAGGGTTTTGAAAGTTTATGAACAGAGGCAAGGTAGGCACCATTTCCTCAGTCTTGAGGTATTAGCAGGTTGATTAGTAGACAAAGGGAGACATTCCATCCAACAAAGCACCTCTAGGGTGAATTCTGCAAGACTTTAGAAGAAAGTATTTTGAAAATGCTTGAACAATGGACTTAGAGCATGCAGGATGAATTCTAGCCCATAAAAACTAATGCTCAAGCATGAAAGCAAATACAAAATGGAGTGAGAAACAGGATAAACAGTGACATAAAGAAATTACTTACTGAAGAAAAGATGGCACAAGAATCTCTAATATGAAAAGGATTTTACATTCCTCCTCTGCAAATTTCATTCAGTTACTGAAAACATGAAGCCATTACAATTTAGAGCCTCCCGCTCTTGAAAATCCTCCTCTAACTATCAATTACATTTTCCTTTTTATAAGAAAAGTCTTTACCTAACTTAGAATTCGAAAACCTAAAATTCGAAAACCTAATTGAAAACAGTTACAACAAAGTTCCTCCTGCATATCTCCAATGATGATAGCTGTGTGAAATATGGGAGAGGTTTTTATAATTGGACACGTGCACAACAAAACCCACGTATTCATTTCTCTAGAATAATCATAATCTCCTCGAAATATTCCTTTTAAGCTGCTGACTCAGATAATAAAATTGTATATTTCTGGAAAAATGACCTGTAAAGATATTTAAATTTCTCCCAACCTGTGATTACTGTGTAAAAACTGAAGGAGGTTTTTTATTATAGTCCTGTCAGGACTAAAAACCTCTCTCAGTTTTGTCAAATTAAATTACATTTGTCCAAAACAATTCTTTGAAGTTGATGGCTGAAATAGTCCTTTGGAAAACATGAAAACTGGTATGTACAACTGATCTTGTTGCTGCTGAACTGTAGCACCTGTGTGAAAACTGAAAGAGGTTATTGTAGAGAGGTACGTTGTGAAGAAAAGCCTCTCCCAGTTTCACAAAATACATATTTATTTGATCTAAACAATTATTTTTGTTGGATGACTAGAACAGTCATTTCGAAACCTGAATATTTCCCCTCTGAAGATGACTTTTCTGCTCCCAATCTGTATCACCTGGGTAAAAAATGAGAGAGGTTATTGTAGATCAAGATGTTATTATGAAATACCTCTTTCAGTTTTTGAAATTTCTTCTTCGTTTGCTGGAAACAATTCGTTGAATAAAATGACTAAAACAGTCATTTTCAGAAAAATATTCTATGTTGCTTTTGAATTTTTGAACTGTTTAACTTCATGAATGCTCTTACTGTAAATATTTCTGCAACTCTTCTGGGCTGATTTGCTTCTGCATTGTTGAATGGTGGCTTCCCTTCATGATGTAGGACAGTTCTCTCCAAGCAGCCCAATCAGTCCCAAGTATGAACAAACAGCTACAGACATAAAAGAATGTTCAACCTGTACGCCCTCCACTTTAAATGCAATTGACAGCCGATAGGTCTCGCCTTGATCAAACCCTGAACTTAGAAAACTTGTTTAGAAGAAGTTCCTTTCGCGGCAGCGATTGATCAGCACTTTAAAACCTTTGGAAAGAAAGCCGTGAACTTACAAAACTTGAATCTCTCGCTCGGAAGCAATGGAAGACAATAAAACCAGGGGACTTGTATTTTATAAAGGCGCGCGGCATACAAATGGAATTATTTTTAAACAAAGTCAAAAAACCCAAGTCAAATTTATTTATAAACAATGGTCTATTTCGGAGCCTCCCTTCAAAATTAACCTTCGTGCAGCTTTCAGCTCCGGAATCACCCACAGCCATCGATGTAATATATCTTTAATTTGCCACCGTCGGATCACATGCCACGTACCAATTTCCGCTGGGCACCTTGGAATTATCTACCGTGCAAGTTTCAATTCCGGAATCCTCTCCATCCGTTGATGTGATTGACCTTGATTTGTCAGCCGTCAGATTGGGTGACATCTACCTAATTCCGCTGGGCTCCTTTCTTTTTAATTAACGGGCAACTTTGGGCTCCGGAATTTGTAATAACCATTGATTTACTTTTCACTTTATTTTTTAACCGTCGGATGAGCTTACCCATATACAATTCCGCTGAGCCTTTTTGTTTTAATTAATAGGAAACTTTACTCCCCGGAAATAATATTACCCATTAATATAATTCACCTTTTACATTAGCCGTCCAATTATTTTATTTGCTAATGTTTTAATTATACCTTTAAGAAAGGTAATAAACCTTGTTTTAGCCCGTAAAACTTTATTAAACTTGGTTTGTATGAATAAAGCCCGCTTTTTGAATTTGGAAGAATATTCAAAAATTATTAATTTTTGAATATAAATAAAATGAAATCTTTTAAAAACCCATTTTTGGATTTCAATCAAAAATTAATAGGATTTTTTGCCCCATTTGTGAAGAAATTATTTCTAAAATTCCTTTAACTCCCCTTCTTTGCCAACCTAGAAATAGCTTAATGAGCAAACTTTGGAAACCAACTCAATCACCCATGAGAACTTAAAATTTTGAAGGCAGTAGGACCAATTTCGACAGAAATAAATTCAGTGTTAACAGTCTCAACACTCCCTCTTAGTGAGGGATATATTCTTTACCATACCAACCTTATCTCGTAAGTGTCTGAACTTCGTGTAACGAATCCACTGATTTCCTCCCTACCATACCATGGCAGGTACTCTCCTTCCCCCAGGACACCCAAGCTCGACGGGGCTGACAATACCTTTCCAGCAATGGAAGTACGACGACAAGCTGTTGCTGGGAGGCTCCCAAACTCACTCACGTCATACTGAACCACACTCTTCCATAGTTGCCTCAGAGCCACCAAATTGGTTCGGGCTCAAAACTATGACAAGATCGAAGAAGAAGAAGATCCATATCCCCCGTTCTTCCTTCTATTTAGCTTTTATTAAACTTTTCGTTAATTCCCATGCATCCCATGCACAACTTTCAATTAACTCTTCAGTTTAATTTAATTAATTAATTTATTTTATTTACCCACCCACTTTTTAGCTATCTTTAGTTCTCTGATTCTTTTCTGATTAGTTAGGATTTCACTTTAGTTCAAGGTCCTTAATTTACTCTATTTAACTGATTTCTTAATTTAGCTTTATTTCAGTTTATTTGTTTGTTTGTTTGTTTGTTTATTCTTATTTATTTATATATGTATTTATCATTATTTATTTATATATTTATCATTTATCATTTTTAATTTTATTTATTTATTATTTACTTAAGGTTCTTTATGATCAATTTATTATTTTCCTTAATTAAAATAGATGTTGATTAACGTAGCATTCTCGTCACGGCCAGAATTATCAAGGTGATATTCTCCTAGCATGCCCTTTCGATAATTCCCACAGGAAGGGAGTTGATTATGACAACTGAGCCCATGTTACCTCATTTCTCCTACCCTGTGAAGAGCTAGGTGGTTCCTGGGAATAAGTTTGAATCCTTATTGCGCGCCCCCCAGTATAATCTTTGTGAGAGACCGACTCACGGCACATGCATCTGATGAACTGGAGTTTTCCTCACTCTATTCAAAGCTCATTGCACTGTCCAATTTCCTAGTCTTACAGGTATAATTTTTCAGCCCTGTAACCTGAGGTGGATCGATTGGAAATCACAATCCCATCATCTGCACATAATACATCATGTGCATCAAATCTTATAAATAAGATTTCAAACATAATGCGAATATCAAATTGACATTAATTGACGAAGGTTCTCGACTCATCCAAAGTCCATGCATACCATACCTCATGTGCATCAAACATATCACAATTAAATCATATCATAAACAATATTGATATCACCTGACATAGTCGTCGACTCAACTAAAGTCTTTGCATACTGATGTTTTCTTATGGTTCATGTACCTGTCTTTCCTATTACACTCGACAGACCATCAGAGTACATGCTACATAACTTTTGTTAATCATTTATTACTATAAAAAATTATATAACTTTAAATCCTTGTTGATGACTTCACATGATTTTTCATTTCACAATCATAATATCATTGCATTCACAATTTACCAAATGTCGACACCATTCGCATAGTCATATTTTACTCATCATTATGTCAGATAATCCTTCTTAGGCCATATCTCATCAATAACTCATTGCTTTACACGTGTCTAGGTCATTTGAAACCGAATTCCATTATAAATACGTCCTTACAAGGTTTTTAGATCTCAAATAATTAAATAGTTGGGTCATTCATCATAGAATGCCCTCAAATAATAGTTTATTCTAATCACAAGAGTTAGGGTAAAAACATGGTGTTGCATACACTCCCACTTTAGGAAACTTCGTCTTGAAGTTCCATAATAAGTATGGATAATGCTAATGTATTTCCAATGCATTCTCCCATGTCGCAGTATTGGGACTATAACTATCCTTGATTTTGGATCCTCATACATGAATCATGCATTGCTAGTATACATAGAGACACTAACCATTACGAGTTGTCACATCTATTTATACAGAATGATATCATTTAATTACATTTCCTATCCCTAAATGGGATATTACATACCCCCCTTCTTTAGGAAACTTCGTCTCGAAGTTAATATAAGACCTATATTTTTATGCACCAAGTTTTAATTTGTTTATCCCTTTTGCAATCTTGAGCGACCCAAGAATTGATTTATGCCAAAGACTTAAAGCAATTAACTCCACTCATTACTTTGATCAACCCAATATATTGATAGGACTCACTTCATCATATAAGATGCAATATCTTATATTCTATAGTTATATAAGGCATAAAGACTCATTACACACAACATGATACAATAATGATAATCACTTAATCTTCAAATCATAATGTACACATAAATCAATTTACACACAAACATAATATTTTACGCATAAACCAATTTATCTCGAATGCATCATGTAATCATATGACACATTTCTCGTCATTGTTTCATTCTTGACTACTATATAGACTCCATTCATAAGGAATTAACAGGTTACCTAATCTTGGATCCATTGAAAATATCATGACATATTTTTGTAAGCTTCTTATGACTAAATCTCACAACTTATTGATTTATCTCCACATGCTCATATTATTTTCAAATGAAATCCTTTCCATCATACAACATTTTTATCAACTTATGATGGCAATATTGGGCTGAAAGACCAAAACCAAATAAGAAAAGAAACCTTTCACTTATTTTGAATCTAGCAACGCACCTCGTCTAACGTTAAACACAGACAATCTACTTGAAATCCGGTGCAATCTTCTGCAAACATTCTCCCACGATCTAGTCTGGTCAATTACCTAGTTTAAACGCCATTCCAATCTTTCCCTGAGGTGATTCTGGCGATTTCTATTCAATTAAGCATTATAGTTTTCTTTACAGACCATTTAAAAAAAATAGAAACACCTCTGCTCTCCTCCAATATGCAGAAAAAATGGTGTAAATAATCAAATATTTTCCCACGGGATTTAGATTCTATTTAGGCCAAAACGCAACGATTTGGCACTTCTCCAATTCTTCCTAGGTGACTACTAGTCAGCTGAAGCGTGTTCTGTTCTACAAGGAATGTGTATTTCCTTTTTTGTTTCCTCAGCAGGGATTTTAATAGGAAAATAAAACCACGGAACTTTCAGACACCCAAACTGAAAAAATTGCATATTAAAAAAAAAAACTTTATTCTGAACACTCAGTTACATTCTGATTTGCTCATCAATTGCAAAGACAACGTTATTCACTGCATCCCCATGTTTTTCATTGGAAATAATTGCCAAATTTATGAAGTAAAGAAAAATAAATAGTTTTCACTTGCATTTGTTCAAAGATTATGTCAAACTGTAAAAGAAACACCCAGTTACACTAAAGTTCCAACATCATCTTTGAAACAGCTTATAAATGCATTTATTAACAAAGGTTTATCTCTAATTTGCAGAGAAAGCCAATATATATGAGAATATCTTTTCTTTCCCCAAAAAAACTAACTCAAAAATGAAAATCCTTACATTAAAACCAAACCTCCCTTCCCAGAAATAAGGAAACTACCCTAACTGTTTTGTTTTTGTTTTAATTCCAATCTTTATGTAAAATCTAACCATTTCCTAACTATATGTCCAAAATATTTCCTTCAGATTCAACATGTGACCAATCCATCACATTGCTAAGCCTTTTGTTTAAGTGCCTGACCTAATGCACCTACATCATGCTCCCCAAGAGAGAAAATTTCATGAGCTCCTGCTCATAAGATCTTCTACAGAATGATCGCCTTGCTATAGCAGTGCTTCATCCATCCAAGTATAATCCTTTGTCGAACGGTCTTTCCACTTTACCAGATATTCTAAATATTCTTTCTTCCTGGTCTTCTTGGTAACACGTGTATCCAAAATATGTTCAGCTTCTAAATTAGTTTCCAAAGGCATTTGTTTCATCCACTGCTGTTCTTTTCCTTCATTGTGGTCAATATTTCAAGAAGTTTGAATTGAATCATCAGCTGTGTAGGAATACAAATCTACTACATTAAAAATGGGTGAAATGCCAATGTTTCCCACTTCAAAGTTCACCTCTTTCCTATGTAAATCTGCTCGTTGCTTATATCTGTAGTGTGTGTCTTGTAATATCTTCTTTACTTGCTCATGCAAATCATTCATGGCTGTTGCAAAATCCTCTCCATAGACACTTCTATGTTCAAGATTTCCCAAGTCTCATAGTTCACAAATTCCTCTCGGATGCATACCAAACACAATCTGAAATGGAATCTTCCTCGTGCTTCTATTTGGTGAGTCATTATAGGAAAACTCATCTTGGGCTAATGCATGATTCAATTGCTTGAGTCGTTCACCTACTAAAATCCTCAACAAGTTACCCAAACTCCTGTTTACAACTTTTGTTTTTCCATCAGACTGTGGATGATAAGCTGAGCTAAAATTCATCTTAGTACCAAGCTTCTTCCACAAAGTCCTCCAGAAATTCCCTGTGAATCTTGTGTCCCTGTCAGAAATTATACTCTTTGGAAATCCATTCAATCGAACAATCTCATTAAAAAACAAATTAGCCACATGGGTAGCATCACTAGTTTTGCAACATGGAGTTAAATGAGCCATCTTTGTAAATCTATCCACTACTACAAGGATTGAATCATTACCTTGTTGAGTTCTCGGTAAACCCAAAACAAAATCCATACTTACCGAATCCCAAGGTCTGTTGGGAATAGGTAAATGAATGTATAATCCAGCATTCTGACTCCTTCCCTTCGCATGTTGACATATCCTGCACTTGTTCACGTACTTTTGTACATCTGTTTTCATCTTAGGCCAAAAATAAAAGTGACTTGGTTTCCCAAGTGTTTTATCAATACCAAAGTGTCCAACCAACCCGCCATTATGTTTTTCTTGAACCAAGTTTTCCCTCATTAAACAATTTGGAATACATAACTGATTGTTCTTGAACAATAGTCCATCCTGCAACATGAACTCTTTCCATGGGTTATTGTCCCTATTGACTGGATTTTTACATGTTGTAAAAGCTTCTTTAAAATCTGCATCAACCTCATATAAGTCTTTCAAATAATCAAGCCCAAAATATCTATTTGACTTTCTTGCATGACTAAGCATCTCCTACTGAAAGCATCAGCAACCTTATTTGCTTTCCCACTGGTATGCTTCAAAACAAAAGTAAAAATTTGAAGGAACTCCACCCACTTTGCATGTTTATGATTTAACTTATGCTGCTGCATAATATATTGTAAGGAAGAATTATCAAAAAATAAAACAAACTCTATAGGCATCAAGTAATGCCTCAAATGCTTCAAAGCTTGAACCACTCCATAAAATTCTTTGTCATAAGAAGAGTATTTCTATTTTGACTCATTTAACTTCTCGCTGAAATATGCAACGTGATTATCTTCTTGACTCAGTACAGCTCCAATGGTTGTCCCACTGGCATCACGTCTTACCTGGAAGGGCTGATTGAAGTCCGGAAACTTCAACACCAGTTTCTCAGTGATCTTCTTCTTCAATAATTGAATTTTTTTTTCTTCTGTTATTGCTGTCCAATAACATGGTTGCCTATCCTTCTTAATAGTGTCAATAATTGGTGCACAAATACCACTTAAATTCCTGATAAATTTCCTGTAGAAGCTGGCTAAACCATGAAAATTTCTTACCTCAAAAATATTTTTAGGTGAAAATTTACAATTGCCTCTATCTTTTCTGGATATATTTTCAAGCCATCCTTAGAAATAACAAAGCCTAGATATACAAGCTCATTCTTCATAAATGAATACTTCTTCATGTTAATCAATAACTTTTCTTGCTGCAATCTTTCTAAAACATACTTCAAATGTCTCAAGTGTTCTTCTCTAGTTTGACTGAAGATTAAAATATCATCCAAATAAACAATGACGAACTTACCAATGAAAGCCTTCAAGACTTCGTTCATCAGTCGCATAAAGGTACTGGGTGCATTTGAGAGACCAAACGACATGACCAACCACTTGTACAATCCATCATTGGTCTTGAAAGATGACTTCCACTCATCCCCTTCTCTGATCTAGATTTGATGATAGCCACTTTTTAAATCAAGTTTTGAAAAATAAATTGCTCCACTCAAATAGTCCATCATGTCATCCATCCATGGAAACAAAAACCTATAACGAATAGTAATCTTGTTGATTGCTCTGGAGTCCGTACACATTTTCCATTCTCCACCCTTCTTTGGATTTAGTATTGTAGGCACAACACACGGATTCAAACTTTCTCTTATTAGTCCTTCTTTGTCCAATAGTTCTTGGACTTGATTCCTTACTTCTTCATTCTCTTTGGGTGTCATTCAGTACGCAGCCTTGTTTGGAAGACTTGCTCCCTGTATTAAGTCTATGTGATGACTGATACTTCTTTTGGGCGGCAACTCATCTAAAAAATCATCAACTACAATATCATGATGCTCATGCAACAACCCTTGAACTTCGATAGGTAAATCTAAAATTCCAGTATGCAGAAGTACTACCTTTGGCTTGCAAATCACTGCATAACTTACCTCTTCTTCTTTCATCTGTTGTAGAAATTCATTTCCACCTAGCAGTAGTACTTTTGGGATGCTTGTTTCAGCTGTGCTTTCCTCTTTCAATGGTACAAGAGTATGCTTGATGCTATCCTTTTCGAATTTATAACAATTTCTTTCTCCATCATGTATCACTTTCCTGTCAAAGTGCCATGGATGACCCAAAAGAATGTGACAAGCATCCATTTGCATTATGTCACAAAGTACCTTGTCCTTATACTTACCAATCTAAAACTCAACTTCACTTTACTCTTGTACCAACAATTGGTGTCTTTTTTGCAACCACAAAATTTTATAAGGTATGGGATGCTTAACCTTTTTCAAACCCAATTTGTCAACCATTTCTTGGGAGAGTAAATTGTCGGTACTTTCGCTATCAATCACCAATTTGCAGCATTTACCTTTTTCCTTACACATTGTCTTGAATAAGGATTTCCTTTGAACTGGTTCAACAATCTCCTTTGCTAGTTTCAACATGACTTTGTGCATCATCAATACCTCTCCAGTCTCTGGCACATTCTTCGCCTCAAGTGCTTGTGCCTCTACTGCTTCAGTTTGAGCTATGTATGCACCTTGTTGTCCCGTATTTTCATTCTCAGGACATTCAAAAGATCGGTGACCCAAAGTGTTACATTTGTAACATCAGTAGACAGTCTCTCTTCCTCTTCCTCTACCTCTACCTCTCTGGTAAGGTCTTCCTCCTCTGCTGCCACCTTCTTTCTTTGACTATCCATGCTGATTTGAACTGCCTTCATCATTCTTTTTTGCTGGAAGTTTCTCTTTTCCAGTTGATTGTCCTCTCCCTCTAGCAAAACCGCGTCCTCTGCTAGAGTTTTGCTTCCTTGCTATCTTTTCTTCTGCTTTCAAAGCACACTGGTATGCCTCTTCTATCGTTCTTGGAGAAAGTATGCTGATGTCATATTGGATATCCATCATCAAACCATTGATATACTTTGTTGTCTTATCTGCGGTATCTTCTACAGGACTTGCTCTCAAGTTCACCTGGTAACTCTTCGGTATACTCCATCACTGTCATCATCATTTGCTTGAGATTTTGCACCTGTCTGTAGAGAGTTAGCTGGTAATCCTTTGGCAAGAACTTACCCTTCATTTTTTCCACCATTCTATCCCAACTCTTGATCAATGGTTTGTCCTTATTTCTTCATTCAGCCTGCACATTATCCCACCATAGTGCAGCGTGACGTTTCAACCTTGTCACTGCAAATTTAACTCTTTTGTTTTTGTCAATCTCCTCGTACTCAAAATACTTGTCCATCTCACTGATCCAGACTATTAGGTTCTCAGCCTTCAAACTACCATCGTAAATGGAGATTTCGGAATTTGGCCTAAACTTGAGCCCAATATTGCCCTCAACAATCTAACTTCAACAGGTACTGCTTCTTCTTCTTCAGGTACCTCATCAGGCTCACTAATACCTCCACCTTCAGGATTCCGTTGTCTTCCCATTTCCATGGCTTCTAATCAAGCTTGCAACCTCCTTCTCTCTTCTCGGAGTTCTGCATTTTCCCTAGGTCTGCCTCTTTGACCTCATCCTCTTCCTGCAGGTCTATTCATCTTTCTGGCACTTGTAGGAAAACAACAGCTTTATTGCTCTGATACCAAAAATTGATGGCAATATTGGGCTGAAAGACCAAAACCAAATAAGAAAAGAAACCTTTCTCTTATTTTGAATTTGGCAACGCACCTCTTCTAAGTTAAACGTAGACAATCTACTTGAAATTCGGTGCAATCTTCTGCAAACGTTCTCCCATGATCTATTCAGGTCAATTACCCAGTTTAAACGCCATTCCAATCTTTCCGTGAGGTGATTCTGGCAATTTCTATTCAATTAATTGGCATTCTTGTTTTCTTTACAGGTCGTTTTAAAAAAAATAGAAACACTTATGCTCTCCTCCAATATGCAGAAAAACTGGTGTAAACAATCAAATGTTTTCCCACAGGATTTAGATTCTATTTAGGCCAAAACGCAGCGATTCGGCACTTCTCCAATTCTTCCTAAGCGACTACTAGTGAGCTGAAGCGTGCTCTGTTTTACAAGGAACGTGTATTTCTTTTTTTCCCTCGGCAGGGATTTTAACAGGAAATAAAAACCACGAAAATTTCAGACGCACAAACAGAAAACGAATTGCATATTGGATAAAAAAACTCAATTCTGAACACTGAGTTAAATTCCAATTGGCTCATCAATTGCAGAGACAACGTTATTCACTGCATCCCCATGTTTTTCATTGGAAATAATTGCCAAATTTATGAAGTAAAGAAAAATAAACAGTTTTCACTTACATTTGTTCAAAGATTATGTCAAGCTGTAGAAGAAACGCCCAGTTACACTAAATTTCCAACATCACCGCTGAAACAACTTATAAATGCATTTATTAACAGAGGTTTATCTCTAAAATTTGCAGAGAGAGCCCGTCTCTACGAGAAGATCTTTTCTTTTCCTTTATTTTTTCTTTCCCCCAGAAAACTAACTCAAAAATGAAAATCCCTACATTAAAACCAAATCCTAACTGTTTTGTTTTTTTTTTAATTCCAATCTTTATTTAGAATCTGACCATTTCCTAACTAGATGTCCAAAATATTTGCTTCACCTTCAGCATGTGACCAATCCATCACGTTGCTAAGCCTTTTGTTTAAGTGCCTAGTCTAATGCACCTGCATCAAATTAGAATTACTCAGCATTATTAAACTACCCAACAACCCTTCAACTATATACTCCAACTTATTCCACCCCTTTCAAAGCTATTATGAATATTTCATTGTATTTTCGAAATTGTTTCTCATTATATGTATTTAAATACTCAATATTACCCTTCAATTCCCTCTAACTTTTCAATGCTATATATATCCATAATGGAACTATTTATATCAATCTTTAATTTGTAAATGTATATAGCTTTGTAAATCATAATCATGGAGTATCCAAGAAAGAGTGTCCACCAAAGTCACTGAAGAGGGTCACTTAACATCTGGCATAAGACTACTTTTAAACCCATAAATTTCAATCAAATTAATTCTCAATTATATATATATATATATATATATATATATATATATATAATTCCAAAGTGTCGAGACTCATTGTCTTAGGTGAAGATATTACATTTACCCTCCTAGTCATTTCATTATATTATTATGTCCAGGTCAAGGATTTCATCAAGTCCTTACATCAACGAGCCAATCAATTGCCACATTTTGTCTGTGTGCCAAAGAATTTAAAGGAGGATAATTGTATTCAGTTTCACTTGGTTGGATGTATGGTTTTTAATGGTGAAATGTTTCCAAGGGTTTACTTTACAACTCCAAATATTCATAATGATGCAAATTTGACCATCACCATAATTCATAATGTCCTTTCTCATTGGCCTAGTGATCTTCCTGGAGTTCTATATCTACAATTAGACAACACAAGGCAAGAAAACAAAAAGCATGTCGTGTTTTCTTATCTAAACATGCTTGTTGAATTGGGAATTTTTAGAAAGGTAAAAGCTGGTTTCCTTATTTTTGGGCATACACATGATCATAATGATCAAATGTTCATCCATTTTGCAAGGACATCGACGATGAAGAAAGTCGGGAGCCTACCATCATTGATTGAAATTGTAAGGAAAGCATACCATCCAGAGCATGTTGTACAGAAATTGGAAGAAATTGTTGACATGCGAAGATTTATTTTTGGATCGCATGGTGAAGAAAGGTGCATTGAAAAATTTAATAGCATTAGATTTTAGCATCAATTTTGTATAAAAAATATTGATGGGAAAACATTATTGTGGGGCAAGAAGTACTCTATTAGCACAAAATGGGGGCCTTCATTAGGTTTGCCATTTCTGAAATTCATCCCAAATCGTCAAATGTATGCTTCAAATTTATTGTTATTACAATTATCTGCAGAGATTCACAATGCAAGGAGACATAGTAGAGATGTTGATTATTCTCAATGCTTGGAAGAAATAAAAAAGTCTATCGAAGATACATATGAATACTTTGATGTTGTTGATTATGTTTGGTGGGAGTCTTTTTTCTTGGAGCATAGTGACATAATTTCAAACTCTACAAATGTAAATATATATTTGAAGTCTCCATTTACTTGGCCACAAAGCATATTAAATGAAACAAGGAATCAAATTTTGAACCTTGAGGTGTTGAGTTTTTTCAAGTAGCGGAAAGAGAAATGTATATTGACTCTAGAAGATCATCTGAAAAGCATCAAGAGATGGAATATCTTTACATGGGCTCAGCACAAGATATCATGGAGGTTTACATGATTGCATTTCTGGCTACAAATGATGCACGTGGTTATCCATTCTGGATTGAAAAAGTTATGAAGATCAATAAAAAAATGGAAGAATTAGTATCGGTAGAAGTACATTGGTATGCAATAGATACACACCCATTTGATGGTGTGTACAAGGCAGAGATGGTGGTTGAGAAAAGGGTTTGTAGAAAGAGAAAAAGAAAGGGTCAAAAAATAAATTGTCGCCACACTGACATCTTGAAATTAGAGCAAGTTGATATACTTGTTTATGATTTCAATTTGACAAAGAAAGACACTCTTCGCTCCAAGACTATAGAGATTACCAAGAAGTTGTTGCCAAAAGAAAATGTTGCAAGATGGGAGTCTATTAAACCAAGCTTTAGATCTAGAAGGAATATGACATCTGAAATGATGGGCATAGATGTAGACTCAGATGGTGCACCCATTCATAATAGAGAAGAATATGGGTCATATACATCCTCATCCAGTCCTTCATCTGCAGAAAATGTAGTTTCTGATGGGGTGTCAAAATCCATGGATGAATTTGAATAATTTCAAATGAAACATTTTAGATGTTTTTTATTAGTATGATGTTTGTAATTGAAACTCTAAAGAATATTTTGAATATTTAGATGAATCATTTGATCTTGCATCGTCTAATATATGATTTCATTGTGAATCACATCATAATTTCTTTGATTTTATATGGTTAGAGTGGTGAAATTATTTATGAAATATTTACATTTGTTTAATATGCAAGTTTCAAAAAAATTGTAATTTATCTCTTGAAAAAAAAATATTTTTTTAATTTAGGGGTTGATTTTAAAGCTTTTGTAAACAACAGTATGAGATGTTTAGGCCATGGCTCTATTTTCTACCCCGAAAAATAAAATAAAAAATGAAGTAAAAAAACATGTGTATTGGTATCAACACTTTTCTATTTCAGGGATGTTTTTGGCGTTTTTTTTGCAAAAAACATCGTTTTTATGATAGAGTTCTCGTTCTTAGTATAAAGTTCTTGTTTCATGTTATAAGTGGTTTTTTACATTATAACCTTTCATGAAACCAATCACATTGGGAGTTTTCCCTAAAAGGTGTTCCATATCATCATAAAAATTCAATGATGATGCCTTTCCTCCCATGTTGTTTTCTATGTTTCTCTTTCTTGAAAGTTCTCTTCAATATGTTCCACTTGTACTTACATTGAGTTCCTGTGAAAGATGTTTTGCATTAAAGATTTACATCATTTTCCACTTTATCCCAATGCTTCTAACCCATATTTCCATGGTTTAAATTCACGTAAACATCCTCAAACTTTAAAATCAATGTTTGCAGAACATTTTTGGGTCAAAGTTCTTCTTTACATTCCTTACTCATGTGTTCATTTGTTTTCTTATTTTCTATGGTTTGAGTCAATCGGATGACTTCCTCCATGTCAGAATCATGGTGAGGACAATTGTCACATCCATGATTGGGAGCAAATTCTTGATTAAATGTACTATAATATTCCTCCAAATCAACAACATATGCATCATTCAAATTTATTTGTGAACATGGAATGTAATCAAGGAATTGTGTTTGATAATTGTTATTTGGTTGTGAACACGGAACACAATTCCCATTTGAATTGTCCATTGAAAATAACAAATCGTGACGATTGCTTAAAGTTTCATTTTGAGAACTCTCAGACTTTTGGAACTTTTTAGAAGGTTATTTAAAACCCTGCAATTGAAGCGTTGAACATGCATTTGAACACTTTCCATGAAATGGTACTTTATGAAATACCTAATTTTAATTTGCAAATAGAAAAACATAAAAAAAAAATTGTAATATCGAAATCTAATTTGCCAAAATTTGCAATATTATTGTATGTTCATTTTAAAAGTATGGTGACACATCATGTATTGACCCATTCAGCTCTTATACTTATTACATTTACTTTGCATTTCTTTGTAAATTTTGAATGGCATAATAATTAATTAATTGATATATACACAAACAACATGGATAACTTTTGCATTTCTTGATAAATTTTGATAGCATAATAACTAACTAAACAATACATACACAAACAACATGGGTAAATTTTGAATGGCATAATAATTAAGTAATTGATACAACAGTGATAAAATTTTGAATAAAATAATAATTAACTAATTAATATAACAAGGGTAAATTTTTAATGACATAATAATTTACCAATTAACATATGCACAAATAATAGTGATTTTAATGCACACGAAAATACCCCTGAACTGAACTGATGGGAAGACATATATTTTAAGAAAATGCATGTAAAGTGAACAATTAAAGAGCCCATGTGATAGTTGTTTTCAAAAAAGTGGAATTATACATTAAACCAGCCTGTATGTATGTGTGTGAAATAAATAATTCAAAAAAGCAAATAGAAATATAAACAAGCCAGATTCATGAATCAATATTTCATGAAATGTGAATGAATGATAAATGAGCAATTGCAATTTTTGAAAACATAAAATAAAAGGCTTTTTAATATCTAATACACTTAATATAAAAGGTTTTTTAATATCTAATACACTTAATTGCAAGTTTGTAAGTTCAATTTTAGTGGACAAGCTTATTTACATGAAGAAAAAAAATTAAAATTTAAAAGATGGGAAAACTATCATAAACTAGGGTTTAAAATAATTCAAAAACATTCATTTTTAAAGTTTTAAAAATAGCAAACATTGAACTTCATAAAGAGCCCATCACTCTACTTCATAAGATCATTGATAAGTTATTTTCTCAACACCTCAAATTTCTGAAATTTTAATGGTTTTATGGAGCAAGCCTAAACAAGCCTGAACTTATGAAGTAGTTTTACATAACAAAATATGTTAATGGGCAGGAGCCCCCTGCCCATAAGAAAGTAAAATGGTTGATAAGTGAAACCACTTCGAGAACAAAGTAAAGTTAACAGTGAGCTTTTATGCAAAGTTAATAATGGTAGGTGAAATAAAAAAAGAGGAAATATTTTTAATTGTGTAAATTTAATAAAATTAAAAACTATGGATTGACAACCATCAGTTACAAGCTATCAAATTAGACTAATATGTGTCAGAGTTTAGTACATTTGGTTAGATAGCAGGTATTAGGGCAAGAATTTGACGGGCAAATTGTTCTTTATGAGGTGATTTGCCCATCAAATAAGGTCCAAAAAACAAAAAAACCGTTATCATTTTGTTTCAAAATCATCAAAACAAGTTACAAAGTTGTTAAAACCATTAAATTTAACGAGCTATTTCGGTTTCAAAATCCTACACTGCCACTACCAAGTACATCCCTAGAAAAATACATGAAAACAAACTCTGCCAAGTATGTCCCTAGGCAAATACATGAAAACAAGCTAACACACTTTTTAACTCCATGTGTAAACCCTATCTGACGCATTGCTTATCTAGCCCTCGTAATCTATTTTCGAACCCCTTTTATTTTGGCTTCATTTCGAAATTGGTTCAAAAACTTTATGATTTCCATCATTATACCCAATGACTTTGGATAAAAGGGATTATTTGAAACTTGAAATCGAGACCCTCTTTTGATGTGATGATATGAAAAGAAAATCATAAATTATTCATAAAGTTTAACAATGTCCGTAGCTTAATGTTTTATCCAAAAATTTAATTTGATTCAAATATTTAGATATTATTTTAATGTCAAGATTTTATAAGATTAAATTAGCTTATTTTGTGTAGTTTAAAAAGAGTCATAATAATTCATTTCATACATTGAAAATTGGACCAAATCTTAGCTAACCTTTTTCTAATATTTTAAGAGCATTAATTTGAAGAACTAAGATTTATTTCTATGCTAGTTTATCAAACTTAGTTTATATACATAGTGACAACGTCTTGCATGCAAAACGAAAATCAAGGTTTCTTTATAATGTCCATTACCATTTGGATATTGATGCTATATCATAATTGAGTTTGAAGTTGGGAGATTTTTATATTAATTATTTTAAAAAGTTGATTAGTAAGAGAATATTAATGTTCTCATAAAGACGTGCTTTGAATATTTGGAGAATATTAATGCTATCATTATAAAGACGTGCTTTGAATGTTCTCATCATAAGACGTGCTTTGAATATTTGGAGAATATTAAAGTTCTCATTATAAAGACGTGCTTTGAATGTTCTTAAGGCATGCTCTGAATATTTGGAGAATATTTGTTTTGATTATTTTAAAATAGCTTCATTATTCATTCTTAATATTTTAGTAATCTTGTTTGTAAAGTACTCATTGCTTGGCATTACCTTATATTGACTTTGAAGATGGTGAATTCATCTATTGATGACAAGCTTGGACATCTTTCATTTATGAAAAGCTTTGAACATTTGTGAGTACTCATTGCTTGGCATTACCTTGTATTGACTTTGAAGATAGTAAATTTATCTATTGATGACAAGCTTGGATATCTTTCATTTATGAAAAGCTTTGAACATTCATTATCTTTGATATATTGTCAATAACAAGGTAGGCTTTATCTTAAGATTTGCAATTGAGATTTATTATTACTCGATGAATCAGTTTTGGGTGTTGAATCTTTTCTTATTTTAGCTATCTCTCCTTGTGTACTTGTGGGGATTAGCTTGTCTCTTATCTCATGTGGCCTTAGAGTTACTTGGCCATTATATTGGTACACTTCTATTTTGTTGTGGTATGAATGCTTGTTGTGAATGATTGATTATTAAACACATCATAACACTAATAATAATAAATAAGAGAAGCATCATCTTCTCCACACTTAAATTGGAATAATCTCTTTGATATAATTTGTTATTCCTTGTTAAATGGTTTATTACGTAGATGACGATGTTTCATGCAATTCATTTACAAAGGATATGATCATTTATTTTGACACGAATATGTTAATGGTGTATTTTATGAATTCCTTACATTGAATGAAGTGCCCTAGCAACAAATTTGAAAAATTTGTGATCAAGTAGAAGACGTGTATCAAATGTCTATAAATAAAGACAAATGATAATTAGTTTGCAATCTTGTTTTGTTGGGAAAAATACATGTTTGAAAACAATTGGATTGATAGCCATAGTGCCGAAAGTGCAGACAATTGTTTCTGGATAGCTGGATGTCATGTTGGCCACCATTGTTAGTCACTCTGGTACCTTGCAAGTAGTGTTACATCTAGTGTTTCTTTGAAAACGGACTAAGACCCCATGCCCCTCAGGGTATATCGAGGACCCCCCTAGGAATCTTGAAACTTGTCTTATCTAGACTAGGTTGGGGGGTTACACTATATTCTTGCTATATCTTTTATTTTCATAAAATGCTAACATTTTATATGTTTTGTTCATGTCATATTCATAGTTCAAGTGTTAAATCCTTGTTTATCCTTATAAATTTTGAATGGTTTATGGTGAATCTTGTAAAAGTAATCTTAAATCAAGTTATGTCTAAAAACATCAATTCTAAATCCTCTTGACACTACCATCAACTATAATGGTAGGTGCGTACTTAGGGTTGTCCTTAGATAATCTTAAGCAAAATCCAAGGTCTTCCCCATGGATAGGATAGGTTCGTTCACTTTTGGACCTAGTAATCCTAAAGCAAGGAATCCCCTTCCTTTAGTGACATGTTGGGTTGAGGATTCATTGTTGTGTCAGATTAGCAGTCGAATTAGCTTGTCCTTCATCTAGGCTTCTTGAGTTTGTGCATTAATAGGGCCAAGTCTCAGTCATGTATGGATGCAAGTATTGTATTAACTTCTCCTTGTGCTAGTAGTCATTATTTTTCTTTTCTCCTAGAATTTGAAGGTACTAGCAATGTGGTTGAGTATGAATCCCTCTTGCATGGTCTTGAGATAGCTAAAGATTATGGTATCAAGCTCTTAAATATTACAGGTGATTTTGATTTAACCATTATGCAAATCAAAGGAAAATTTGCTTATAAAAATCAAAGATTAAAAAAGTACATAGATGCAATGTTGTTGGCCACAAAAAATTTCGATTGCATTATCTTTGTAGGTGGTTCCTATAGATCATAATCAACTAACCAATTGCTTAGCACCATTTGCTTTTGTCCTTTATCCCTCCAAAGATGTCGTGGAATCTGGAATAGTTCAAGTGTTTTACAAGCCTCTGGTTCCATATAACTTTGAAGATTGGCAGATGTTTTATGACGACGAGCAGATGCCCGAGTTTATGGCAGAATTGTTTCAACCTCATTATCTAAATATCCTTGATAGTTTTGAAGGTTTGTTGGGGAAAATAGGTTTTGGAAGACACATACATAATGGCGTCAGTTTCTACTTGACCCAGGGTTTAGGCATGCTAGATAGAAAAAGCTTGTGAAGGTGATCCTTCCCTGTGGCTGAAGCTTGAAAGCTTGCAGGTTTCTGGTACTATCCATCTTTCTATCCCTATCCAACAAAGGTAGTGCCATTTATTCAGCTCAGCATTGATGTGGTTTTGTCTTAAATTATTTTCAAAGATAAAGGAAGAAACCTTGGCATGAATAACATGCTCAGTTGGTTGCACTGGTGGTATGAATTCACTTCCCTATATTTTTCACCATGATTAGAGTAAGTAGATTTAGTTTAATTTGAGTTCAGCGTTTACTATTACCTATGCATTGCACTTGTCGTTATTTCATTTTGATTTAAATTGCATTTCATTTTGAACAAGGTAGGACAAAAGTATCTACCTTTGATGCATTTAATGTCTTCGTTCTTGGATGTGTGTGTAGGTCTAAAGGTACCCAAGAGATTTTATGGGGTTCTCATACACTCTCGAGAAGAGCGCATGTCTCGTAGTTGGAGCCAATTGTTACGCCTTAGAGTGTCTAATGCATCATTTCCATACATACCAGAGCGAGGGGTTTCTGTTTGTATTGTAAAGGCCAAGTTTTAGGGGCTATATTATGTAGAGTGTTTATTTTGGGGCTAAATACCATTGATTAGGTCATGGCAAGTTCTCTTGGTTTTCATTCAAGGAAGTGTTGGCTTAATGGCATTGCTCATTTTCTCTTGATGGGAGGAAGTCCCCCATCTTGTTGGGTTATTTGGGCCCTGGGTTGGTGTCCAATGCTTCTTGGACTGAGCCCATTAGGACACATGACTACACTCATATTTTTCTTTGTAGAGGTGATAGTGCATGTAAAGGATATCATTCCCGATTTAGCACACCTCATTTTTCCTACTTGGACCTATTGTTTTGATAGAAAACCCCTCCTCCTGGTCTCCAGATCAATGATGGCATTCCTTAAAGAAGAAGCCTACATGGTTAAAAAGGAGGGTGTTGATGGACAAGCGTTTGTAGGGGTTAGTTGGGGCATGACACCCTCCTTTTGTGTCACCTTGCACTTGGTGGAGCGCAATTTTATATTTTTATTGTTATTTTATGTCATTATGTGGTTTAGTCCCCAAGTTTTTGGGTGCACTAACCCAAATTTTTATATTTTTTCATCAAACTTGTAGGCTCAATATTGTAAAATGTTAAGGATAATCTTATATAAATAAGACATCCTAACCTCATTGTAAAAAGATAGACAAGGGTTCAAATTATGAAATCTTTTATCTTTCTCTTGGTTTATGAGAGCATTTGAAGCTAGGTGCACTTCCCTTGGGATGTCTTTTTCTCTTACATGAATGGTGAATGGAAGAATTTCTTGGGTTTGATAGTCACATGATAAGTGGATGATAAAGAATAGTTGTGATAACTCGTGCTCAAGGATGACCTAAGGTGCATCTCTTTGCTCATTCCTTGATTAATGTTGGTAAGTTTATTTCATAACCCTAGTTTAACGTCATTCTTGAAGTGATTTGGACTAAGGTAGGGTTTGTTTGCTATCATTTTGTCTACTTGCTTGAGGAGACCTTCATATCAAGGAGCTCTCCATAGTTCTATTGGGCCTTGGAATTCTTTATTTGCTCAAAGCAAGGTTTTGCTACCTAACCCTAGATGGTTGTTAGCTTTACCCTAAGTGCAAGTATTGGAATCCATCTTAAGAGGATGAACGTTTACCTTGATCTCTCATAGCCCTAGGGTTTGAAACAAGAATCTAATACCCTAACCTTCAACTATCCTCTTTTTATTAAATTTTACATGTCTTTTATTTTATTTTATGCATAGAAGTATTTTATAGCTGGAAAAAGCCCTAAAAATCTAAATAAATTCAAAAATTCAAAAGTAGTTCTGAGCTTGTTTTTTTGGTCCACCCTAAAAATTCACCCTAGGGTTTTAGCCACAAACCCTAGAGGGAGTCCTCATTTGAGGAAGTGCATTGGGATCCATGAAACCCGCATAAATCATGAATTGGAGGGTGTTTTGTATTTTTGGTTTATCCTCTAACTTCGCCCTAGTCCAATTGTCCTATTTCCCTTGAGGGAGCACTTTTTGGAGTGCTTGACTTGGGAAGTGTGACATTGCCTTGGGAAACGTAAAATTGCCTCAAAAGACGTGATCTTATTCGATAAAGTGAATAAATCCATTTATATATGATTCTAGTGTCTAGATTTGATATTGTTTGACTTTGATAAGGCACTGATCATGGCTATAAAGGTTTCGTGGAAGGTATTTGTGTCTTATTCATGATTGCAAATATATTTCACCAATTAGGGTTTTCCCCTAGGTTTTAGAATTACCCGAAGTGTGAGATATTAAACTGTGGTGACATTGGGTTTAGCTCTCTCTCGAGCTTACCTTCACAAGCACTATGTATGCATTGCCTTGATTTGCAAAGGGCTGCTAGTTTAAGCGGTAACACCATGTTCGACTAAAACAATGTATTTCTACATATATCCAACAACTTAAGCAACCATTCACAAAAATAGATCACAGATCAACACACCAATGTTTTTACGTGGTTAAAACCCTTGGAGAGGGAAATAGTTCACAATCCCAACCAAATAGCTACTTGATGCAATATATCAATGCAAAAATAAAAAGAAATTATATATGAATTTTTCACAATCAATCTTCAAGTAAATGACCCTCCATGCTCTTTAAATAGAGATCATGGACCAATCGGGTGTTAAGCCACAAATCAATAGCTGTTTAAATTGAAGTGAAGATGAACCATTGAAACACTCTATATCTAGATAGTAGAACATATTGTGACCATTGGATTACATAAGTACAAATGCATATTAATGGATACTAAATAAAGACACATTAGACCAAATTGATCTTAACTAACTCCTAAGTGTCTAAATATCCTAATACTTGCCTATCTATGGAGGGGAAATGCACATGTCCCTACTTTGGCAAGAAACGTGAAAACATATGATGCATTTTCTCCCATGCATTCATGAACTGTAAGATGCATTTCTTTAAAAACAAAAGAAGAAAGTAAAAGATGGACCCAAAATTTCATGGACCATATCAAATTTGAAAAGGCATTGGTTAGGTCACATATAACTTGGATTTTCCTAACAAAGGAAGACTTGAAGATGCAATGTTTACTGCCTAAAACAGATTTTGGGCAAGCCTTTCCCAGCACATGCTCAACTAACACCTTCCTCGAGGAAGGGCAGACAATTTTGGGTCATACCAGAATCGAAGGTACATGAATAACTAAATCCTTACTTTTTAAATAAATGATTGAATAGCTATCCAAATGAAGAAATCCATCTAAAGAAGAAACATTCTTCTATACTCGGAACATACTTCTATACTCATGCTTTGAAGGAAAAGTAACTTAACATAAGGGGACATGTTATAAACCAATCACCGACCTATAACTAAATAGCATTGAAGGGATAATCATGACCCATACTCATGCCACCCTTTGGAAAAATATACAGGTAACTTGAAGCATGCCTCATTCATTGTTCAAAAGATTGTATATTTTATTATTTTATACCTAGTTTATGCACCCTGCCATCCAACTTATATCAATATCCTTCCTTAATCATCTTCCCTGGGAAAGAAAATTGTGGCTTTTTAGCATAACCATGGGAAAACACAAAACTCAAATGTCATGTACCTCTCAACTTTTAAACATGAAACACCCTGAACATCTATGATAGTGCATCAATGTTTTCTTTATTTTTTTGTTTATTTCCAGTAGAAGAACAAAATTTACAAGATAAATCTGCAGAGAGATTAAATTCCTTCATCTGTCAAGCCTTCTAAACAAATAAGTTGACAAACAGAACTAGACTTGATAATTGTTTACAAAAGTAAATTGATTCATGATTCTGAACTGAACAAATTACAAAGGCTGAAACCCACATTGACATTACACATAGCATGCAAAGTCAAAAACCTTAAGTACTACCCACTTGCCCATCTGTCCCAAACATGGAAAAAAACATAAGGAATTTATTAGTAGGATCCAAGAATTTAGCTCGTAACTCTGAAAACAGGGATCTGTCTACCCAAAGGACTCATTCCAACTACATTCCTCCAAAAAATAAAACCGACACATTTTCCACTCTTTGGCATTGGGTTACATGAACACACCTCTCAGACTCTGCTGTTCTTAGGTGAAGGAACCACTCCATAGAAAAAGTCTCCAAAATATCCAGGAGGTTCCTGGACAAACTTCGATATAATATCACGCAGTGTTATAATGCCCTCTAGATCACCATCACCATTAACAACATAGATTCTTTGTATCTTTGCATTATCCAACTTCAGTATGATGTTCTCAATAGTGTCATTCTTTTGGCATGTAATAACACCACCTAAAATGGGTGATGATTCTTGCTTTACCTGGAGGTGAGTTCTAACTGCAGTCAAAAAGTCCTTGACAGTGACAGACCTGTATTCCACCAAAGATTGTCCTTGTTTATAAATGCGGGTTCACTGTTAACAAAATGATGTAATACAAGAAGAAGATATACAGTATACATTAACATGCATGGGAAGATCAGTGGAATGTGTTACCCGGAGTCCTTATATATCTCAGGAGCCATAAGAAGAAATTGTACATCCCTTAAGCTTATATTTCCAACAGGTCTATTCCCTTCCTTTTCTATAACTGGAAGTCCGCCTACACCCTTTTTGCTCATCAATTTGAAAGCTTTGAGAACAGGTTCATCTTCATTTACCTTCATTTCATAGGCAGGAAAACTAAAAATCTTTAGGAACATGTGGCCTTGGAATATTTTTGATATGATGCAATATATTTTAAATAATTATCTTCAAAGAACTCAGATGAGTCACGGAAATTTCACACGATATACAGCCTCAAATTGAGCCATCTACAATATTATTCAATTCAAATGAGAAAATTCATCTTGAAACTGTAAGAAGCATGGAAGAAAGCAATACAGCATGAGAAAATATGGCACGCGAAAAGGGAAGACAACAAAGATAAAAAACTTCTGTTAAAATTGAAGCCAATGGGACATTGGGTTCACTGGTGAGGTCGATCGAGTATTATGCTGTTCGCCAAGGTGCCATTCTCGCTGTGGTCTGACCCACCTAAATGGCATGAGTTTCAAAGGGATGAAGCTGGTTGCAAGTCCTAGACAACTTTGGCAAAGCAGCTACCCCTCATACACTTTCAATAGAAAAAAATACATTGAAGAAATCAGACGAGACATTTACACTGCTGTCTTACAAAACATAGGCTTACATCATGCTTCCTTAGTCCTAACTCATCCATTGAAATATGGAAAGCAGATGAGGTGTGTTACCCCTCATATTGTATGAGGTTCTAATTTTTTGTGATTTTTATCACATACACATCAATGATTCTCAGGTTGATAGGGCAGTTGATTGACACAAGGGCCATCATTGGTGTTTGCAAATAGTTTCTCTTGTTTTCGAAGCTTCTTTCTTATTATATTGGAGGGCGTCCTAGTCATAGTCTCATTGCACAATCTCCTAAGGAAAATTGTTTATGATATTCCTTGGAGGAGATGTGTTGATACATGTGCATCTAACTACATTGGCACATTCTCCTGGGGCACACTTATCTTGGAGAATTATTTATTGATGAAGGTCCTAGATCTAATGGAGGCCATAACTACTTTTGCACATTCTTCAAGGGCATAGCCTCCATAGAATTATTTTATGTTATTTGGCTTGGTCAACACCGTCCCTGTTTATACACAACCTAGCGGCCAACTGATTGGCAAGTAATTAGCCACTAACCCAGCACAACTATGGAATCCCCCCCCCAACGTGTCACAACCAGAAGGAAACTCCTCTTTTAGGTTTCCTAAGCCTACAGATGAGCAAGCCTAGAATAACCAAGAGAGAGACCCTAGCCAAACTTTCTCCAAGGTCAACTACAAGGGTTTGGTTAACCTAAAATAATGATCTAGCTACCTTTTTAGAAAGAGGTGCCTAGCTAAAGTAGGAGATTATGATCAAGGCACACTCTAGTTAACAATTCAAGGATGTAGATGAAACAATTACCATGGAAGGAAAAGTATGATACATGAGTGGAAGAAAATCTAAGCATGAGCAAACCATGATTTGTCGTTAGCAATGTATCATGTAAGCATTGATATAAGTCATGGCCTTTACAACTTAAGCAAGATAAGGCAATGGTAAATCAAGATCCTAGTATGCTTTCATCCATGAATCATTATTGAATCATTGATGAATTATCCACATGTAAAGATAAAGTTTAGTAACAACTCATAAAATGAAGAACAAATTGCCACCAAGCCAATATGTCACAATAAATTGCCACAATAAAGCATATCTATGTGGATCAAATTAATCATAGGATCATTAGCAAGTTGCATTGACCATTAGAAAGATTTTTTAAGTGAAACAAATGGCTATATGAGAGCAAAATGACTGAAAACAACAAAATGCTATGCCATAAACTAGATCAACTTGTAAAACAGAATTTTAAATACTAGCACTTAATTGATCTAATCACAAAATCAGATCAGAGTATTGACAAGCTGTAAGGATGACCAACAATAGTGAGCGGGCATTTAAGTATCAATCTAATGAATTAACACCTAAATACACAATGCTAGTATCTTACATGAGCTAATCAACAAATAAAGTTTGTTGTAAGTTTCAAATCTGAAATGACTTGATATAGCAGCAATCAAAAGCTAATAGGAACTAAAATTTAAGAGCTTAGAACAGCCTACTAGCTAGGTACTCGAATCATTTAACCAAAATCAGAATTTAGGATCTAAAAACTACAAGACATTAAAGTTTGTTTGCTGATTTATTATGTCTTGTAGTGAATTAAAATTTCATCTCTTTAGTGTTTTTAGCAATTATGAGAATTTGGACCAAGGAGGGAGAGCGAATGGCTTCCCTAAGGGTTTCTTTGATCTTGAAATGAGTAGATCCAAGCACCTGGAAAATTCAGAAATGATTAGTGAATGAATGATTATTAGAACAACGTGAAAAAGCAATGATACTACTAAAATAGAGACCTAGTGCCTATTGTCACATATATAGTAGCTGGGCTACTTTTGTTCCTAAGCTACTAGTACTGAGCAGTTCTTTGAGACAGCCCTTTACTATGAGATCAGCAGATGATGAGCCAGAGTTGATGATCTCCCACTTTTAGCAAATCCAGAGTATCTAGATTGACCAATTCTATGCCATGACTGAGCCTCATGACCCCAGATTTGATGACTGAGTTAGCCATTTTTATCTCAGGACCCAAAGCAGAGATTGTTATATTGCCCATGATATGTAGCAACAGCAGTTACTTCAATGAACTTTAGATTGGTTTCAGATCCAGTACAGGTATATGACCTAGGTGATATTATGGTTTGTGCATATGGATTTTGATGTTGCTATGTTGCCTATTTTAGCAGTGATACTCAGTTGATATTGATTATATGTTGGCAATACTTTATCTTGGTTTACTTGGAATCTAAAGTGTAAATGATCTAGTGGTTTTGACCAGGAAATTCTCTTGTATACTCATTGGCCTTGCCCTACCCCTAGTATGGATTTAGTCTTTTCCCTTCAGGGACATAGCTTGCTAGTCTTGGCATCATTCCCATGGTCTCCATTCATCCGTTGCTTTCCCTTTTTCATTTGATTATCCTTGACTTGTAACTTGACTAGTGACATATGGGATTTCCCCCACCTTCACCTCTATGTTGGAATAGGTCTCCATTTTTTAAATTGTGTCTCGGTGTTGGTTTATGTGATGTTTATCACAGGGAATGTCTACCTCTAGGTCTTGAACACAAGTAGTCCTACCAAACAAAGTGTCTTTAGACACTGTTGTCCGCCGATTGCACACCAACAGCAGAAATCTTTCGAAAGCTGTCTCCTCACTTGAGAAAGTGGGAGAGGTGTGACCTTGGGGGCAAGCACAGAGCCAGGTATTATCACCTACTCCTAGCTTCTCCGTTTAGGCTAACTCCTAACGAAGCCAAGGGGGTGGTCCCTAACAAAGAGTTTCTAAGGCTCAATGTGTTTAAGTAAATTTTACGAAAGTGATGTGGACAGGTGTTTATTAGGAGTTTGTTATGATGAACGAAGATTGCAATTCTTATAACTGAAAAATATACACAAGACAAAAAGCAATCCATGTTGATATCACCAAATTAAAAGATAAACAATATAATGAGAGCTCGTGAAATAAGATAGCATTCACAGATAAAGATCTTACTTGAAAAAACCAAAGGACAAATGGCCCAGATCAATAATAATGCATAAGATTTTAAAACAGACCAGTGCCTTATGGAGTCAAATGTCTGAGATGCTTGGGAATACTGAAAATACAAGTCTCAAAATAGTGCTAGTGAAAGTGTTTTACGATTGTTCTTGGTTTATTTTAAAGTGTTTTATGTTGAAAACCCTTGTTTAACAGCTTGCTGGTTTAATGAACAATTTCTTGAATTTCACTTCAGCCGGTTATGCATAGGCTTGAAGTTACTTATGAAATTTTCTCTGAACAATTTAAACACGCTGAAAACAACTAACAGGCTGTAATTAAACACATGCACACCATAAAATTTGACACAGTAATTTTTGGCAAATTTGCCCTGGATAAAACCCCCACGGGGAAAACCAGTTTTGAGATGAGAGCTTTTATTATTTCTTCAGTAAAATGTAGGACAGAAAATGAAAGATGAAAATACAACTTATCTCCACCAGAAATTCTCTCAGCAATAAATGCACATGTACAGCAAACCCTAGCCGTACATCTCCTCGAATTTCGTGCCAAATCAGACAGCAGGCCGTACAGCAGATCAGCCGTACAATTACCTCGAAATTCGTGCCCTAATTATTGCAGTCCGTACAGCATTTAATGTAGCCGTACTTACCTCGAAATCTGTGCCGAAATTAACTCAGCCGTACACAGTCCGTACTCCTCGGGATCCGTGCAGCATTTAATGCAGATCAACAGACCGTACACCTCGAAAATCGTGCAGACCAGCCGTACATCCTCCTGGAAAATCGTGCCAATAAATGCAGCCGTACTCTGGCAATTAATGCAGCCGTACTCTGGCAATTAATGTGGCCGTACACCTCGGGAACCGTGCAAGCAAACACTGAATTCTTCAGCTTCAAACCCTAACCTGGAATTTGACCTCCTTGAGTAAAATCGACCTCCTTGAGCTCTCTCTTCTCCTTCACTTGAAAAATGAAAAGTCAACTCACTTTTGCCTCCCTCACCCCTTTTTATAATTTCACAGTGAGAGTGAAATTCTCATTTATTTATTTCCCATAAATAAATTCACTCACTTACTCACTTTATCAAAAGGTGACTAAAGTCATAAAATCACATTTAAGTGACTTTAATGTGAGGGTCACATTTTTCCCTCTTAAGTGACTTAGGCAAAATAAAGCCACTTAGGGAACATCAGACTAGGTACAAAAATCAACATTTTAGTGGTCTTGTTTATTATGGCTCACCAAAAGGTATCAAAAGACCAACCAGGAAAGTGTTCTAAGTTATTTCGTTCGAGACATGTCGGCCCATCCAGTATCCCAGGCTGGTATCCTATGGATTGACCAGCTAGCTGAGACTCTAAGACAACGGGGAGTTTCGGCGCCTTTACTAAGAATGACTTTGAATACTTTTGGCAACGCTAGTGCATTGGTTTTGGGGGTAAAATTTTATTACGTTGTTACTTGAGAGATTATCAAATCCGCTCACTGTTCTAAGTACGAGCCCAACTATGAAAGTCGACAAAGCATACTAGGTGAGGGATAGCAATGAAGTAAATTAATTAACGGGAAAATGTGAGTTGCAAATTTTATTAGAACATAATTAAACTCTCCGACAAAGAGTGCTCTTGACTTTGTCTTATGACAAAAGTTCAAGAGTCGTAGTCTCTTGAACTTGCAGAAATCCAAGTCAAGAGCACTCTCTGTCGGAGAGCATAATAGTCTTGCATCATCCTTGCATTTAGGCATGAATTAACAAGTTAAAGAGCAAAAATGCATGAATTAAAGAATAACCACAAACCCTCCGACAGAGAGCACTCTTGATCCACCTGACGGTGAGATTCAAGAGATTTTAGTTCTTTTTTACTTTTGCAATTTATATTAAATGAAAGAAAGCTCTAAAATAAAGTTAAACAAAAACAAGAAGCTTTTTTCTTTTGACTTTTATGAAAGCAAAAACAAACTTTTTTTCAGAATTTGAAACTAACCTTTCTTATTCTATTCTAACCAATTCTTCTACAAGCATAAAACAAAGCAAATTGCAAACATGAAAAACGAACGATACAGGCTTCCCCCAAATGGGGGAAGTGGGGTGTGGGAGCCTTTATCCCACTTGCTCTTTATTAATTTTTACAATGCATTTGATGTTGGGATTCTTTTCTGATCTTGAAAGGCCTTCAATGGAATCCGGAGAAAGGGGGATGAAGAAGGGGGAATTAGGAATGTTTTTTGGAGCTTGAAACTTCAAATTTTCGTCGGCACTTCCGCTTAACCTGTTGTTACCGACTAGGCTGCACCTAGTTGGACTTTCAGTGAGCCGCCAGTGATGAACAAGATACTTGTTCGTATTCAGAGTTCAGAAGTCCTTTCAGGCCTCCAGGGTCGTTTTATTTTTTGTAACACATGTTCATACCCCCTTGGGGAAATTGTAAAAAATGCCCTAGCATTTAATTTTTTATAAAAGGCTCGGCTTTCCAGACTTGAGCATCAAGCCGACTAGCCCAGAGTGTTTTTTCCCTTGGTTATTATTGGTTGTTGAACAAACGACTAATAATTTCTGAGTTTTTCACTCACACCTCTAAAGCTGGGGTAGTCATCTTGGTGTTTCGGCCTCGGGAGGTTATTAGAGCCTTCGTGTCGGTGTTTTTCACCATGCTAGGCATTCAAATTGAGTCATATGGACATGTACTAGGTCCCCCTAGAGTTTCGTCAATTTCCACAAAAAAATAATTTTTCCGTTTTTTAAAGCCATTTTTTAATGGTTTAATTAAAAAACTTCAGATTGTAATAAAAGTCAGATACGGAGTCCGTTTCTGACGTGGGGACACTGGTTTTCACACCCGGAGCGTCCACTTTACCCATGGGACCACTTTCTACATCAGTCAGGCAGCCGGAAAACCACGTAAGGCATTATTTGGGCTAAAAGTGCATAAAAAAGCATTTTAATGCTTAAATTGGACAAATTGGCACTAAAGTCAAAATAGAAAAAAGTCAAAATCAATTTAAAAAAAACTGATTTGAGTGACATGGCAAGGGTCCC
>LPNX010662540.1:10352-38107 GCA_001517045.1 Pseudotsuga menziesii
TCTGTAAATCAAGAAGAAAAATAGATTTTAATAGAGACTAATCTAAGAATTTTGGTCATCATCAGAGATGGAAATCATGGGAACCTTGTGTCCTTGGGTTGTGTCAATAGCTCTAGATGTGAAGTCTAAACCAATGATAACTTTGACCAAAATTTTTCTCTTGGCATCCAACTTTCTAACATCCATTTACAACTGGAACTCATTTATCTCCTCTTTGTTGTTCAGGAATATTTTTCCCAAGAGTGACTTCATCTTCGAATATAGAGCCATTAACTTGATGTTTTGTGTCCCTAAAGTGGTAGGCACCTGCATCTGGGACCTAAGGTCCCATTTCAACTCCAATATCCTCAACCATGATATAATATTGCTTTTTCTTAACCCAATATTTAGCTTTAGTTATTTCTTGTTGTATATTTGTTGGAATTCATGATAGGTAGGTGGCCTCAGCTTCCATTGCATCCATCCTAAATTTGGGCTTTGAAATACAACCCCTGCCTCTACGCATGCATCGTCTTCATCCTCGTATTTCCATGGGATTTGAATTTTAAACATGAATACCTTTGTAGGGATGGAGAGACCAGTTGATAAGGGGAAGGTTGATAATGGGAAGAAGTCGCCAACTATATCATTTTTACCTACTTTGGGAGTAGAACCCAATCTAAGCATGGAGAGGATCAAATCAAACAAAAATGAAAATTCAGAAAATCTTTCTCCCATATGGTAGAATTAGGATGGAGGAGACCTTCACTCTACTTGTAATGGAAATCCCATTGAATGAGAAAAGAGGGGAGGTGTATGGATTTGAGAAACCTAATATATGAACCTTGGATGATCCATTTCCTTGACTTACTAGAGCCCAAGAGCCTGCCATTCAAAATAATGAATTAAGTAGTTTATATACCATTGCATCCTACCATACCAAGTTGAATAAACACCCATGAACCATAATAACAGCAATCAATATAGCATAATTACAGTAATAATTGTAGATTCCATCGTATAGGGATCCTTCATCACCAAATTCCTAGAGTGTGAGGGTGGAATTTCTATTATCATGACTGCAGAGTATAGGGATCATGTGGTGGGATATCTATTATATATCCCCACATGCTTCCCATCCTCATATAAATTCCACTTGGGTCGATCGATGTGGTGCAGGGTGGAGATCTTGTCATTCCATATGCTTCCATCAATCACCAAGTGGCTCCATTTCCTATCCATGTTACCCCATTCGAGGGGTTATAGTCCTTTTTGGAGATATTTAGACAATCACCGACTAAGGAAAAGTAGGTGATATGTCACTAATCTAATTCTAGATTAGTTGTTTGCACTATACTCCATTGCAAATTGATCAACCACTTTGTTGGTTGATTTATAAGTGTGAGAAGGAATAAGGGCTAGAATTTGATGAAGGTTGGACACAAGTATTTGAAAACACTCTTCAAGCCACAATCTTGTGGAAATTTTACTAATGGGTGATTCATTTTGGATTTTGTAACATTTATATAATAGTATGAGAGTCCCCTTTAACCCTGATTTTTTAAAAACCCTCTCGAATCTAAATTTGGAGGCCCTACTCCAAAGGACGAGTTTCAACCACATTTTTTGTATATATCCTAGGGAGCTTACATATATCCAAATTATTTCACCTCATTCATTTATATTAACTCCTCTAAATCTCGTTGATCTTGGATTATCTTAGAATGCCCCATCAAAAAGTTCATTTTTTTGAAAACTTCAAGAGTTGGAGACCATTTGTCATTACATAAGATGACTGTCTTTTTATTATGAACTCATTATATTATGATATTGGATTCAAATCCCCATGCATGCATGATACTAATTTCCCTATCCTCGCATTTACAATATTCTTTTGACTGTTGGGTGTTTTGGAGTGTTTCAATTATATTTTGCTTAATTTTTCTCTAATATGGATGCCATTCAGTTCTAGTTTTTTGAAGATTCTTCAATTACACTCCTTTTATGTTTCTCAAAGAAGGAAAACTGGTAAAAGTCACCAATATCAATTGAGCATGGTATTTTTAAAAACTACGTTCTTCCATTATTCAATTATTAAATTTATTCTTTTGCAATTCATGTTGGTTTACCTGAAGAGAGTTCCCCCTTGTCCCATAAAATTAACACAAAGGAACAATGTGTCAAAAGGTGCTCCATAGTTTCTTTTTCTATTTTCCAAATATGGCACCATTATGGGCCTTCAAAACCTCTTTCGATGATTTGGTCCAAAGTTAGAATTTTCTGTTTAGCTTTTGACCATAGCAAAGTTGATATTTATGGCCATAGAATTTGTTTCGAGATCTATTGTGAAATTTTTCCTTCCCATTTGATCCAAGAGGATATCCAAGATCGATCAAAATAAAAGTTTTCAAAATGTAAAAATAAGCTTATAGTAGTGTAAATATCGTCCATAGCTTTATGGTGATGTTCGGTTTGCGCAAAACGTTTTCCGGACGTGAAAGTTATTCAGTTCTAAAGTTACAACTAAATAGGTAAAATGGAAAAAAAATGGGCCACATGGCAACACCCACAGGGTGCCACATGGAAAGTACATTTATCATGCACAGTCAGCAGATAGGTGGCACAGTAGTACTACAACAGGCCACGTGGAGGATTTCAGGTGACATGTAAGATGATTTTTACCAACGATAGGTTGACAAGTGGCAGGGAAGGTGTCCATGTGGACCAAACAGGGTTTGCCGTGTGGCATCCTCGTTGGAATTTTTTAGTTTTATTTATCAAAAATATTGGATTCAGGGAGGATTGAACCTTGGACCTCCTCTCCACCTAATATTCTGCATCGTTTTCCTAGCCATGACTCCTGTCGATGGTCCTTAATTACTTTAGCCCTCAACTTCTATTTGAATTTGTTTAGTTTGTTTGTTTGAAAAAGGGGCGGGATGAGGGATTATCCCTTGGTGCCAATGTGTTCATCACATATCACACCATCCAACGAGTCCATATCATACAATTGAACTGGTGGTCCAATGGATAAGCCACAACACAACAGTGAGCCAAACCAGCAGTCACCACCATAAGCCAAAACCAACACTATTGCATATCCAACAAAGAAACCTTTCCATGTTAAAATAGGAGGAACGTGAGGCCCGTGGGTTTGACCCCGAGACCTTTGCTCCCCATTCCAATGCTTTACCAATGAGATACAACCTAGTCCTTGGTAAAGGATTGGGGCAATATATTTAAGAATTTGTTGGTATTGGTAAGCCCCAAAACGGGCGTGTGGCCACCATTTTGGGGCCCAAAACCTCTATAAAAACCCCTATTCGTAGCCGAGAAGGGTGGAGAAAGTGATGATATTTTGCACAGTTCTCGAGAAGGTATAAACCATTAATGCGCATGCCTCTTGAGGTGAGAAAAAGTACATTCCATACAAGTGTAGGTAGAAGTTGTCTCTAAGTTTGTGCTAGAGGAGACTTCAGGAAAAGGGGGTCAACTTTATACTCATTTTTATCAACATTTCAAGAGGAACACAATGGTGAAACATGTTTCTAAGGTTGACTAACAAAAATCAAAAGTTTTTCCAGAACCCATGTATGTAATCTTTTGAATACTTAATAAGACCAGTCTTCTCATTAGAAGTGGCTCAGAGACATAACTCGGGAGGGGTGAACTCCGTTGTCATCTATTGTCTACAATTTATGTTTTGCATAATTTTTTATTTTCTTATGTGGTTTGATTAAGGACTTAAATTTGTCTTTTTAAAGTCTATTTATGAGGTTAATTATTCAATTTTCACATGAAATATTTATGGTTAGAAATATCCTGAAATTTTTTAGATCAAGTTTGGTATCATAGCAGCTTAACGATTGCATTGTGAGATTTTGAATGTTAACAAGATCAAGGATTCATCCTGGTGAAGGATATATTGAAGAATTTGACCCAGAAATTGGTTCAAGAAGAGGGAGAATGGCTTCACCAAAAGTAGAAGCCTTGGGGATTCTTCAATCCCATCTAAAGGGGAATTTATTAAGGATTTCATAAGGATGCAAATAATGGTGGAGGAACTTTATCAAGATCAGAAGAAGGGTGAACAAGGTGGCTATTATAGCTCAAAATGACACATCTCTACCTGTGGCCACTTTCCCATGATTCCGTCGCATGTCGACACTTCGTGAAAGTCATTGAAAGTCACTGAAAAAACACCTAACTTGTAGGACCCATATCTAGAGTTGTGTAACTCCGCTTGAATTCATCTCTGCACCGTTGGAAAGGTATCTGTGTTAGATAAAACTTTCCATAAGACACTAAATTCTGAAAATGCCTAGAGGTACCCTAAAAATGACCTTTTTTGATGTGTATGCGATTTTCCTTAAGGAAACCTGCGTATGTACACGACTTGATATATATAATACTCATGTACACCTTAAATACATGACTTTTTTCATTGCAACCCATGTATACCTCCTCGCGTATGCGACTGTTGTCTCTAAAACCCATGTACACCTCCTGAAAATGTCAAAAAAAATACGTATTTTGAAATTCGGGTAGTTTGGGTAGTTATGCAACTGACTCCTTCAGTTGTAACTACTTTGTCTTCGACCCTAACTCTTCATAAAGCATATAAATAGAGGTAGGTAGGTCCATGAGAAGGGACTTGAAATTTTACATTGTCATGCTAGAGGAATTGGGACTCTCTTTGCCCACCCCTTTTCCCTAGTGATCATCCCCTTGTGTTGCAGAGCTTGGAGGCTGAGTTCCTTGGAGAAGAGAAGTAGCAAAACCAGATCAAGGTTTCATGAGGTGCCAAACTTGAAGAGAAGGTATACTTGTACTTGTTTTCAAGATTAATAAAGATGTGATGTCCTTCTTCTTCCCAAATCTTTGTTCAATGTGTAATTAAATATCAGTTTATGATCATATTATGATGTTAATCCGATTATTATTTCATGTTTTTTTTTATTATCATTGCTTTATATGTGGTCATATTGGTTTGAGGAAGGTATAATTCGTTTTGCAGGTCTCTTGGAGCAAGAGGAGCAAGAAGAGGATTGAAGGGTTGCTTGGATCAACCTTCATTTGGTTAAGGTATGAACCATTCTAATCTCTCAAACTTGCTTATATATGCTTGCTGAACATTATACATCCACCTTTCAACCCCAGTACATTGATGGCCTCTTAAACCCTAGCCATAGGAAAATTTCCTACCAACAGAATTGACGACTCCACTAGGGACAGCCTTGTCTGTTTGGGGTTTCTTTGTCTTTCTTTTAGCCTTTTGTAAAGTTTTAGTTCCTTCTTACAAGTTAGGAACACATTTTGAGTTTGTTGGAACACCTTTCATGCCTTCCTAGGTTAGTTTTTGACCCTTTTTGTGCCTTTTGTCATCCATACGCGACTTTTAGGCTAAACAGTCACGTGTCTGTGTTGTATACGTGACTTGCACTACCTACAACCCTCATGTCATATGCGACCTGCCTTAATGCAACCTGCGTATGCACCTAAATTTGTGTTCTTTCATCATTTTTTAGGGTTTTTGTGTGATTTGAGGGTTGTTTATAGGGTCTTCAAGGGTCCTCTACATGTGCATGAGTCCTAAGAGGTTGTTTTATCTCTGTTAGGTGCTCTTTGTCTATCTTGTAAGTCTCTTTTAAGTCTTTGAACTTGTTTTTGCTGCTTTCTCCCCCACCTCCTTCTTTGGCATGACCTTGTTGGACAAGGTACTGAGCAGTCTCTGTTTGTAGGTTTAGATTGATACTTGGGACTTCTTGACCTTTGTTTATGTTAGTCTTATTGCTCAATCTCTTCATTCCAAAGTTGTTGTCTTGTTTAATTTTGTGAGCCTTCCTTCCAAGAGAGGTTATATCCAACTTTAGGGAAACTTAGGGTTTGTTTGTGGGGTGTAGAGTAGTTGTCTATTTGCTTTGCTTATAGTACTTGCTTGCATTTGTTGATAGGTTGTTTTTTCTTTTGCATTTATAAAAGAAAAGAAAAAAACACATGTTTGCTTTATCTGCATGTAGATTAGTTTTTTAGTCTAGATTGCATGGCATATCATTGTTTTTGAAAAATAAAATAAAAAGAATTTGTTCTTTTGTGGCTTTCAAGTTTCTATTTGAAAAAGAAAAAAAGAATAGTTTTTGCTTTTTGCATTTCATTTCTCTTTGCTTATTCATTTGGTTTCAACTTTGAGTCAAAAAACCACATAATTTTCAGGCCATTTACCCTCTGACTAAAAACAACCCTTAAAATAAATGATATAATTTAAAAATTATTAGTAAGTTTTATTTTATAGGGTCTGTTGGCACCATGATTTGAGGCCCCAAGGTCGAGGGGAAGGGCCTGCTCCCGGGAAACAACAGAACCACTTTATACTGCGCCTCAGGCCCTGCGCAATCAGAGAGGGATCTCTCACTTGTCTTCGGAGTCTACTATGCGTAAGATATTCAATCGAGGATGGTCAGGAGGCCAGAATCCTGAATGGGACAAAGTGTGTTGATGTGAGATGCAGGTGGGATTATCGGGGCAAGAGACCATTGGAAATGGAGTCGAAAACCTGAGTAGGGAACATTTGCATGAGGGAAAGAGTGGCGTGGGGTTGCAAACAGACACAAGGTAGCCATCGATCTTGCAATCAGGAGATATTTCACGGGTGGTTAGAGGACGAGAGAGAACAACCCATCACGCGGAGCACTAGCTAGATGAATTCCGTGCAACTTTAGAAGAAAACTCGATAAATTTCTGAAACAACAGCCAGAGCATAGCAACTATGAATTCCTAACTATTATACACTAAGTTGCAGACATGAAAGCAATCAACAAACTAGAATGAAAACATGAAGCACATTTCACGTAAAGGAAAGTACATATTGAAAGAAGCAACGACACATGAATCTCTGTCATGAGAAACTACTCTTCCTTTGCAATTTTTATTCATAACACAGGCATCGGATATTATTTACAATGGATAGCCTTAGCCCTAGAAAGTTTCCCAATCCAGCCAACTCCTATCTCCCTCTATCGGGATCGTATTTATACTATTCTAATGCTGAGACTATCCTCTAAAACAAACATAAGAAATTGTTTCCAGTCACAATCAAATGTCAACAGTCTGGAGAGTGGAACTATCACCATGTTTTACAAATATAAACAAACAATTATGGAGATGCAGCGCATGATAATGCGGACTGACAGCACAGAGTTTTCTTCCTCTCCATTTCATGAAAGTGATCCCCATGCTGCATGCTGATGGTCAGTAGTCCACTCAGGCCGCTTCAGATATATCTTTTCATCTCTTTGACCAGCCCACTTCTTCTAGACTATGTCTCTCAAAGGCTGACAAGAAGACCCGAATTCGTTGCCCGGTCATTTTCCTAACCCATCCTTTGTTAAAGGAGGAGGACGGGAAAAGTGTGGTCATGCACTTGGCGATGATAAATGACTTGAGAGGCTTATCATCCTTGTACCATTTTCTTCCTCCTATGAGGAGGGTTTTCTTGCAGGCCATGCAGTTGGGTGTGCGTTTGACCCTCTCCTCACCCATGACAAAGCAACCAAGTGGAGATCCTAGGGGTGGTGTTGAAGGCTCCGGACCTACATGGTCCCAGAACGAGCATTTGCTCCAACAGTTCTGCCACCACTATTAAATGGGACTTCAGAGGTTGTGACTGCAACTTGGAGTGTTGGATGGATGTCGCTGGGATGTCAAAACCCATGCATAACACATCCAGGGACTGGGTTGTGTAGAAGCGGGTGAACCTCCCTTGGTGTTTAACATCTGTGCCCCAGTGGTTGGTGATTTTCTGGTGTGGATAACCAGGACGACAAATAAACATAGATCTATGTTCGCCTACCAAGAGTACCCCTTGTCAAACTAACTTCTCAAACCACACAACCATGGTTGTCTGTGAAGGAAATTGACACTTCTCATAATTCAACCCTTTACCTCTTATCATCTACACATTTCCACGCCTCAAATATCTTCGAAAGACAGAGTTATATAGGACGAGTTGAAATGGCCTAGAAAGGGCTATACCCTTAGAATATCGGTCGTTGTGATGGCGGCATGTGTGATGCCAGGGTGGGGATCTTTCCTTTTGATGTTCAATTATATTATCCGATATGGATAAGATTCCAAGCAATTCCCGTGTGGCCTCCAAGCTGGTTTCAAGGGCTGCGAATTTGACTTTTCTTTCCCTTTCACTTACTGTTATGGTGGCATCGAGTTGTTTTAGCTCGTCGCCTGTCTCGGCCTCGTGTAAACGCCAATTTTGTCACCTCAATGAATCAAACCTCCATATTTCTTACTGCTTCCTTCTAAGAGAACCACGTTCCAAACCTATGAGCCAGGGAAACTAGCATCGCTGGACATGACTTTCACCTTAGGCCTATCCCGAATGGCATTGAAGAAATCGACCAAGCCGCAAGGATGCAGATTACACGCATGAACGTCTCCTCCGCTGTCATCTTCATACTGGATGTGAAACCTGTACCCTGGAAGTCTTCTCAGCCATCATATTTGAGGGATCTTTCACGTCCATTGTCCACGTTCCATTATTTATGCCACCAACTTTTCTCCTCTTGATACCATGAAAATTTTTGGATCGTGACATGTTCTTAACCGTCGATCGTGACCAACCCTTTCATGCAGTCGTACATCTGAGTGGGCCCCATTACTTTTTTGCAATGAGAAATCTTGGTATTCAACCTCACTAGTTTGCATTGAGAAATAAACTGTGGCCGTAGATCTCTTTTCTTTCTTGCTGCGATCGTTGATCGTTGATGTACAAGACGACGCAATGTTTTTGGTTCGTAAAGAAGGATAAACAGGAATATATTCATAGCTCTATTTAGAACGAGTTGAACCATAGAAGGTTTTTTTGATCAATCTAGGAAAAAATAAGAACAAACCTACAAGATAGAACAAGGCATCCTGGAAGAAATGTAGACTCGAGTATCTTGACCTTCTGCCATGCATTTTTAGGCTCTATAAGGGGTCCATTTTCAAGATGGAATCTGCCAGCTTTGCTCGGTCATTTTATTTCTGGGTCACACCACCAGCGGAGTCGTTGAAGTCTAAATCCTTCAAGAGTGGAGTTTCCAGGTGAAAGTGCTCAACCTTCTTGATGTCTGGTCATTGTTCACCATCAACAACCACATCTAAAACCATGTCATTTTTCCCAGGGAGGATCTTCAATTTTGTCCTCGACAATGGTGCCAGTTTGTTGGCACTAGGATTTGAGGCCCCAAGGTCGAGGGGAAGGGTCAGCTCTCGAGAAACAACTGAACCACTTTAGACTGTGCCTCAGTCCCTTCGTAATCAGAGATGGATCTCTCGCTTGTCTTCAGAGTCTACTCTGCGCAAGATATTCAATCGAGGATGGTCAGGAGGCCAGAATCCTGAATGGGACAAAGTGTGTTGATGTGAGATGCAGGTGCGATTATCGGGGCAAGGGACCATTGGAAATGGAGTTGAAAACCTGAGTAGGGAACATTTGCATGAGGGAAAGAATGGCATGGGGTTGCAAACAGAGGCAAGGTATCCGTCGATCTTGCAATCAAGATATATTTCGTGGGTGGTTAGAGGACAAGAGAGAACAACCCATCGCGCGGAGCACCAGCTAGATGAATTCCATGCAACTTTAGAAGAAAACTTGATAAATGTCTAAAACAACAGTCGAAGCATAGAAAGTATGAATGCCTAACTGTTATACACTAAGTTGCAGACATGAAAGCAATCAACAAACTGTAATGAAAATAGGAAGCACATTTCACGTAAAGGAAAGTACATATTGAAAGAAGCAACAACACATGAATCTCTCTCATGAGAAACAACTCTTCCTCTGCAATTTTTATTCATAACATAGGCATTGGATCTTATTTACAATGGAGACCCTCAACCCTAGAAAGTTTCCCAATCCAACCAACTCCTATCTCCCTCTATTAGGAGTGTATTTATACTATTCTAATGCTGAGACTATTCTCTGAAACAAACCTAAGAAACTGTTTCCAGTCACAATCAGATGTCAATAGTCTGGAGAGTGGAACTATCGCCACGTTTTACAAATATAAACAAAAAATTATGGAGATGCAGCACATGATAACATAGACTGACAGTACATAGTTTTTTTCTTCTCCATTTCATGAAAGCGATCCCCATACTGCATGCTGAGGGTCAGTTGTCCACTCAGGCCATTTCAGATATGTCTTTCTGTCTCTTTGACCAGCCCGCTTCTTCTAGACTATGTCACTCAAAGGCTGACAAGAAGACCCGAATCCGTTGCCTGATCATTTTCCTGACCCATCCTTCATCTGGTAACACTGTTATAGGAGGAGGCCGAAAAAAGGGTGGTCATGCACTTGGCGATGATAAACGACTTAAGAGGCTTATCATCCTTGTAACATTTTCTTCCTCCTACTAGGAGGGTTTTCTTGTAGGCCATGCAGGTGGGTGTGCATTTGACCCTCTCCTTGCCCACGACAAAGCAGCCAAGTGGAGATCCTAGGGGTGGTGTTGAAGGCTCCAGACCTACATGGTCCCAGAACAAGCATTTGCTCCAACATTTTTGCCACCACTATGAAATGGGACTTCGGAGGTTGTGACTGTAACTAGGAGTGTCAGAGGGATGTCACTGGGATGTCAAAACCCATGCACAACACATCCAGGGACCGGGTTGTGTAGAAGCGGGTGAACCTCCCTTGGTGTTTAACATCTGTTCCCCGGTGGTTGGTGATTTTCTGGTGTGGATAACCAGGACGATAAATAAACACAGATCTATGTTCGCCTACCAATAGTACCACTTATCGAACTAACTTCTCGAACCACACATCCATGGTTGTCTGCGAAGGAAATCGACACTTATCGGAATTCAACCCTTTAAATCTTATCATCTACACATTTTCATGCCTCAGATATATTCAAAAGATAGAGTTATATAGGGCGAGCCGAAACGGCCTAGAAAGGGCTATGCCCTTAGAATATCGGTCATTGTGATGGAGGCATGTGTGATGCTAGGGTGGGGATCTTTCCTTCTGATGTTCAATTATATTATTCGATATGGATAAGATTCCAAGCAATTTCCATGTGGCCACCAAGCTGGTTTAAAGGGCTACGGATTTGACTTTTCTTTCCCTTTCACTTACTGCGATGGCAGCATCAGGCTGTTTTAGCTCGTCGCCTCTCTCAGCCTCATGTAAATGCCAAGTCTATTGCCTCAACGAATCAGACCTCCATCTTTCTTACTACTTCCTTCTAAGTGAAGCACGTGCCAAACCTGTGAGATGGGAAATTAGCGTCGCTGGACATGACTTTCGCCTTAGGCCTATCCTGAATGGCATCGAAGAATTTGTCCAATCTACAAGGATGCATATTACAGCATGAACGTCTCCTCCACCGTCATCTTCACACTGGATGTGAAACCTGTACCCTGGAAGTCTTCTCAGCCATCCAATTTGATGGATCTTTCACGTCAACCGTCCACGTTCCGTTATTTCTACCACCAACTTTTCTCCTCTGGATACCATGGGCAGTTTTGGATCATGACGTGTTCTTAACCATCAATCACGACCAACCCTTTCATGCATCCATATATCTGAGTGGGGCCCATTAATTTTCGCAATGAGAAATCTCGGTATTCAACCTCGCTAGTTTGCATTGCGAAATAAACCGTGGCTATAGATCTCTTTTCTTTCTTGCCGTGATCGTTGATCTTCACAACCGGTACCACTCTTTCACAATTTGAAATTGCATCTTTACCCGCACAAGTATGGTTTGTGAAATTGACTAAGACTGTAGATCTAACTCGGCTCTCATCTCTGCCGTCGAATTTTTCTAACTTTTAACCTATTTCGCAATCTAGAAAAGTGGTTTTGGTCAAGCATGTCCGCTTGCGCGAAATGTTTTGGAGCCATTAATCCACCATCCGATCAATCTCAAAATTTGATCATGAATCCCATTAATACTTTCAGCGCACCTGTTGCTTTATTATTTACCTTGCACCTCTAATAACCTAAAGGGAGCTCACACAAACTTTTCAAAGGAATGGGACCCTCATCGAACTCTTGTTAGGCTCACAAATAGATTGTTGAAAAATGAAGTGTTAACAACTGGCTCCATGAGGGATGCTATCCTCCCAATGAGGTAGCAAAGAACCCCCGTAGACCAAGTGCCAAAACCATTGGGCTGCCTTCACCCTTTCTTTGAAATCTCCATTCTGCTCCGAGCTATTACTTCAGCGAATTTGTGCCACTCTTGCAAACTATGTTCTAGACTGCAAACCTGTGCTTGCAACTGAAAATGAAAACAAACTACAATAGAAATTAAGGAAATGCTCGATGATGGCTGAGCTTATTTGATCCTACCTACCCTACCTAATTTATTTCATAAGTCCGATTAAATGAAATCGGACTTCCAGTGAATCCAATCAAGCAACTTGCCTAACAGTTTTGTTCTTTTTTCATGCTTGATGGACATAAATGAAATAAATAAAGGGAGAGGGTAATGACTAACAAACTGATTATCAAAGTAAAGATGCAACCCATCACTACATTTACCCATCCCTTCCATGTACTCCGCTATGGGGTCATATAAATCACGACAATCTCCAACATATTCTGTCATCTGCTCATTGGAAAGCTGTCTAGAAATCCCTTCTTCTAGTGATTCGTCAGGCTGATACTTGGAATATTGTAGAAGGTGGCCCACAGAATATTTCTTCAATGAGACATCCCATTTTGCACTCAAAATTTATGCAACAAGAGCTTTATGTGCCTTAAAAAGGAGGTCCCCCGCTTCCCCAGCGGAACCAAGTAGGCATATTCCTCCTGTGTTAGGTGGTACTCTCGAAGGCAGAATGTCTGAAAATGTATTCATTTGAGGGTAGTTGCATCCTTCTCTATGACTCGACACCTCATCACAAACCCTCTATGTATCGGTATCTGGAGAGGGATTGCCTGGCAATTTCTTCTTATCATCTTCTTTCCTATACAGGTTTCTAAATTGCATCATCTCCCCTTATTTCTGCTTTTGATTAGAGGCTTTAATCAGGTGTCGCATTAATTCAAAAGAGGCATAACACAAGGGTATGCTATCACCTCCAGTGCCCTTATCATCCTTTTCCTCTTTAACCTTCCGACTTCACATTGCATCTTGATTTTCTTTATCATCAAGCTTTGGTTCAACATCTGGCTTGTCAGGTGTAGTCTGCAGATATTCTTCCTCATATTCATCATACATAGGTGCATCGAACTCCTTCTTAAAATCATGCTTTGCGGACCCTGAGTGGCACAGGTCACCATCTTCAGAGAAAAGGAATGTGGGGCTGCATGCTCCTGTATAGGGCAAATCATCTTTTTGTATACTAACGGAGAGCTTTAACGGGCTAAGAAATTTCCCATTTTGCTTGAAGGGCCCAACCAATTTTAATGTATCTTTTATTTCGCCACCACCACCCTGATCTGACAATTTCTTGGACATCTTAAGGTTTTCCTCAACCTTCAAACATTCAGTAAACATATGATGCAGAGTGGTTGATTTTCTTTCCAAAAGAAGCAAGGACAGCTCAGTAGGAAAGGTGGCTACATAACATATCTTAGTAGCGTTCTCAAGTGGTTGGACTTCCTTAGGCATGTTATAATAAAAGCTTGTGAATCTTCTCTTAAAAACAGATATGGCCTCACCCTCATGTCTCCTCAGGGAATAAAATTTAGATGTTCTATCTCAAAAAGCTCATGCAGACATCCTCATATTCTATCTCAAAAATATTAGATAAATATTCAAAGGCTTGTAAATGTTTCTTAGCAGTGAGGTCTTAAGATTCTTCATCAAACTTGGGGAGGTACTTGTAATGTTTTGCGGGAAAATCATGGAGGAAATTGTAGTGGTTTGTATCGTCTTAGAGAAATGGGAGAGACAAGGTTAGGCACAATAAATAAGCTATCGTCTGAGGTTTCATGAATTTCATAGGGGTGTCCTTTGACGTCGTGAGCCCCTGGATAAAAAATCTAGGCCATAACTAGATGTACAAGATGACGCAACATTTTCGGTTCATAAAGAAGGATAAACCGGAATATATTCATAGCTCTGTTCAGAACGAGTTGAACCATAGAAAGCTGTTTTGATAAATCTAGGAAAAGATAAGAACAAACTTACAAGATAGAACAAGGCATCCAGGAAGAAACGTAGACTCGAGTATCTTGACCTTCTGCCATGCATTTTTAGGCTCTATAAGGGGTCCATTTTCCAGATGGAATATGCCATCTTTCCTTAGCCGTTTAATTTCTGGGTCACACCACTAGTGGAGTCACTGAAGTCTGAATCCTTCAAGAGTGGAGTAGCCAGGTGAAAGTGCTCAACCTTCTTGATTACTGGTCATTGTTAACCATCAACAACCAGATCTAAAACCATGTCATTTTTCCCAGGGAGGATCTTCAATTTCATCCCCGGCAACGGCGCTAGTTTGTTGGCACCGGGATTTGAGGCACCAAGGTCGAGGGGAAGGGCCCGCTCCTAGGCAACAGAAGAACCACTTTAGACTTTGCCTCGGGCCCTGCACAATCAGAGAGGGATCTCTCGCTTGTCTTCGGAGTCTACTCCGCATACGATATTCAATTGAGGATGGTCAGGAGGCCAGAATCCTAAATGGGACAAACTGTATTGATGTGAGATGCAGGTGGGATTATCGAGGCAAGGGACCATTGGAAATGGAGTCGAAAAATTGAGTAGGGAACATTTGCATGAGGGAAAGAATGGCATGGGTTTGCAAACAGAGGTAAGGTAGCCGCCGATCTTGCAATTAGGAGATATTTTGTGGGTGGTTAGAGAACAAGAGAGAACAACCCATTGCACGAAGCACGAGCTAAATGAATTCCATGCAACTTTAGAAGAAAACTTGATAAATGTCTGAAACAACAGCCAGAGCATAGCAAGTATGAATTCCTAACTGTTATACACTAAGTTGCAGACATGAAAGCAATTAACAAACTGGAATGAAAACAGGAAGCACATTTCACATAAAGGAAAGTACATATTGAAAGAAGTAATGACACATGAATCTTTGTCATGAGAAACAACTCTTCCTTTGCAATTTTTATTGATAACATAGGCATCGGATCTTATTTACAATGGAGAGCCTCAGCCCTAGAAAGTTTCCCAATCCAACCAACTCCTATCTCCCTCTATCGGGAGTGTATTTATACTATTCTAATGCTGAGAATATTCTTTGAAACAAACCTAAGAAACTGTTTCCAGTCACAATCAGATGTCAACAGTCTGGAGAGTGGAACTATCACCACGTTTTACAAATATAAACAAACAATTATGGAGATGTAGCGAGTGATAACATAGACTGACAGCACATAGTTTTCTTCCTCTCCATTTTGTGAAAGCAATCCCCATGCTGCATGCTGACAGTCAGTTGTCCACTCAGGCCGCTTCAAATATATCTTTCTGTCTCTTTGACTAGCCCGTTTCTTCCAGACTATGTCGCTCAAAGGCTGACAAGAAGACCCGAATCCGCTGCCCGATCATTTTCCTGACCCATCCTTCATCTAGTAACACTGTTATAGGAGGAGGCCGGAAAAAGGGTGGTCATGCACTTGGCGATGATAAATGACTTAAGAGGCTTATCATCCTTGTACCATTTTCTTCCTCCTACAAGGAGGGTTTTCTTGCAAGCCATGCACCTGGGTGTGTGTTTGACTCTCTCCTCGCCCATGACAAAGTAGCCAAGTGGAGATCCTAGGGGTGGTTTTGAAGGCTCCGGATCTACATGGTCCCAGAACGAGCATTTGCTCCAACAATTCTGCCACCACTGTGAAATGGGACTTTGGAGTTTTGACTGCAACTGGGAGTGTTAGAGGGATTTTACTGGGATGTCAAAACCCATGCACAACACATCTAGGGACCGGGTTGTGTAGAAGCGAGTGAACCTCCCTTGGTGTTTAACATCTATGCCCCGGTGGTTGGTGATTTTATGGTGTGGATAACCAGGATGATAAATAAACACAGATCTATGTTCGCCTACCAAGAGTACCCCTTATCGAACTAACTTCTCGAACCACACAGGCATGGTTGTTTGCGAAGCAGATTGACACTTCTCGGAATTCAACCCTTTACCTCTTATCATCTACACATTTCCACGCCTCAAAGATATTCAGAAGACGGAGTTATATAGGGTGAGCCGAAATAGCCTAGAAAGGGCTATACCCTTAGAATATCGATCGTTGTGATGGCGGCATGTGTGATGCTAGGGTGGGGATGTTTCCTTATGATGTTCAATTATATTATCCGATATGGATAAGATTCCAAGCAATTCCTGTGTGGCTGCCAAGATGGTTTCAAGTGCTGTGTATTTGACTTTTCTTGCCCTTTCACTTACTGTGATGGTGGCATGAGGCTGTTTTAGCTCATTGCCTCTCTCGACCTCGTGTAAATGCTAAGTCTGTCGCCTCAACGAATCAGACCTCCATCTTTCTTACTGCTTCCTTCTAAGTGAACCATGTGCCAAACCTATGAGCTGGGGAAATTAGTGTTGCTGGACATGACTTTCGCCTTAGGCCTATCTTGAATGGCGTCAGAGAAATCGATTAATCCGCAAGGATGTAGATTACACGCATGAACGTCTCCTCCGCTGTCATCTTTGCACTGGATGTGAAACCTGTACCTTGGAAGTCTTCTCAGCCATCCGATTTGAGGGATCTTTCACGTCCACCATCCACATTCCATTATTTCTACCGCCAACTTTTCTCCTCTAGATACCATAGGAAGTTTTGGATCATGACGTGTTCTTAACCGTTGATCGTGACCAACCCTTTCATGCAGCTGTAGATCTGAGTGGGCCCCTTTACTTTTCGTAATGAGAAATCTTGGTATTCAACCTCGCTAGTTTGCATTGTGAAATATACCTTGGCCGTAGATCTCTTTTCTTTCTTGCTGTGACCATTGATCTTCGCAACCGGTACCACTCTTTCATGATTTGAAATTGTAGCTTTACCCACACAAGTATGGTTTGTGAAATTGACTGAGACTGTAGATCTGACTCAGCTCTCATCTCTGCCGTCGAATGTTTCCAACCTTTAACCCATTTTGCAATCTGGAAAAGTGGTTTTGGTCGAGCATGTCTGCTTGAGAGAAATGTTTTGGAGCCATTGATCCACCATTCGATCAGTCTCAACCTTTGATCATGAATCCTGTTAATGCTTTCAGCGCACCTGCCGCTTTCTTCTTTACCTTGCACCTCTGATAACTTGAAGGGAGCTCGCACAAAGTTTTCAAAGGAATGGGACCCTCATCGAACTCCTGTTAGGCTCACAAATATATTGTTGAAAAATGGAGTGTTAACAGGGTCATACACCAACTAACTCAGGCTAGACTTGTGGATTAGGGAGTTTTAACTCTCCACAAGTATTAAATTTCAAACGTAGTTGTCCAATCACTAGGTAAATCCTCTTCTATGTTGATTGTATCTGGGAAGCTCCTCTCAAATAGGAGTTAAGAATGGCTTGGACTGAGGAGATAACCCTCTGATTCCTTGTCAAAGCATAGACCAAGGTCTTTGCGCATCTGGGGATTCTGTCTTAAATAGGGTTTCGGTCTTTGCTACCCTGCCCATGCGTACGAACCAGGATTGTGACTGTCCCCCCAGACTGTTAATATAGTTAAGGTAGCCTTTAGTCTCTTTGACATCTAGGGTTCATACATAGGTACATCAGAAGGCTATTTCTGGTTGACCTTGGACGAGCTTGGAAGGTAACCCTGGCAGAAGGTGTGGGAGGGCAGTGGGTGATTCCTCCACTTTCTCCTAAGAACATCTATAGGGACTCCAAGTAACTGTCTATCAGCTTTCTTCTGGAAAGCATATCTTATACCTGTTTTTCTGTTTGGCTTTAGGAATTTCAGTGAGTGCTCCGTGGTTTGTCTGTACTTAGTTTTCCTTCAGGTGTGTGATTTGTACTTTTGGTTGCTTTTCAACCTCAGACTTTGTCTCCTAGTTTGAAAATATGGCTAACACCCCTTTGAACACCAACCAAGAGATCCCCATGCTAGGAACTCCTTGTACTATTCCTCTCATGGGGAATGTTGGTGTTCCTTTGATGGCCACCTTGAATCTACTTAGATTCACCCTAGGGATACCGGTGTGGTTGTTTTCCACTCCAACTACCCTGAATTATCCTGATCCTTCGCAAGTAAGATCCTTATATCAAGGGCATCAAAACACTGCTTCCCCTTCACTTGTAGTTGATTCTCCTCCTCCTTCTACCTCATGCAGTGAAAGTACAAATACTAATAACCGACGGTCTAAAAGGAGTAGAAGAAGGAGGAGTAGGGAGAAGACACATAAGAAATGGGGAACCCATTCAACCTCTACAAGTCAAGTTGAACCTCACCACCCAGTCTCTATAGTTCATGCTAGGGGCACCTATCCAACCTCTGCAGGTCATGTTGGATCTAAGCACTCAACCTCTGCAAGTCAAGTTGATCTTCACCATCTAGCCTCTATTCATCATGCTGGTGGTATCCTTCCAACCTTTCCTAGTCATGTTGGATCCAGGTCACTCAGCCTCTGTAGTTCATGCTAAGGGAACCTGTTTAACCTCTGATGTTGAATTTGAACCTCCCCATCCACCCTCTACAATTCATGTAGGATCCATCCACCTAGCCTCTGAAGCTCATGCTGGGGGCACACACTCAATTGTTGCAAAGCATGTTGATCCTAACTATTCATCCTCTGTTGTTCATGCTGGTGGTGTCCATCCAACCTCTATAGGTCATGTTGGACCTAGTCTTTTAGCCTCTGTGAGTCATGCTAGGGGCAGTCTCTCAGCCTCTGTGAGTCATGCTAGGGGCAGTCTCTCAGCCTCTGTGGTTCTTGCTGAAGACAATCTGTCAGCCACTGCAAGTCATGTTGACACTATTGAAAACACTACCTGTTCAAAACACAAGCCCAAGTTTCCTTGTAAGCTTTGTGAGGGATACCACCTTACTTATAAATGCCCTTCCATTGCGGATATGCGAAGATTTTGGTTTCATTTTCATCCCATTTTTGAACATCCTGAAGTTTTTCAACAACTAGCCTCTCTTAGACAGGTTGGACCCAGTCACCCAGCATTTGGTGGTCATGCTGGGGGAAAAATCTCAGCCTTTATAGGTCATGCTGAGAGCAAACAATTAGCTACTACTATTCATGTTGACACCATTGAGAAAACTGTCCGTTCAAAGTGCAAACTTAAGTTCCCTTGTAAGATATGTGAGGGAGATCATCTTACTCACCAGTGCCATGCTATCATAGAGGTGCGAAGAGTTTGGTTTGAGACTCAAGAATTTCATTCTCCTGAACAACCTATAGTTTCTCAACAACCTACTCAACCTTTGGTTGATCAAGTGGTTGAACCAATCTCAGCTTTGGTCGATCCCACTCTTCTTTTGGAGAGTGATCCTTATATGGTTGAACCAATGTCACCTTTGGTCAATCCCACTCTCCCTTTGGAGAGTGACTTTCACGAAGCAGTTGAATCAATTTCATTGTCGATCAATCCCACTCTTCCTTTGGAGAGTGAAGTGTCTGCTAATCACATTTTCTTCACTGCCAGTTCAGAACTTACTGAACAAGGGGGCATTGAACTCACTTTAGATGAACCCCCACCAAGCTCTCAGATTACTTCCTTTGATTTGGATAGCCTAGTTGATCTGTGCCTCCTTCTGATGAACCTTTCTAGATAAAGGTCAAAGTTGAACCATACATGATTGCTCATTGTATTATTGATGAAGGAGCCTCAGTTAGTATCTTGTCTACTCGTGCTTGGCGAGGCATGGGATCTCCCAGCCTTGTGTCGACTGCTAGTCAGTTACTGGCGTTTGATAGAATAACTTGTATATCCTTGGGAATTATTGCTCAAACACCTGTTACTTTGGGTGGGAAGACTGTCTTAGTTGACTTCATGGTGATAGAAGACCCCTTGGACTTCAATATGCTCCTTGGACATGATTATGTCTATTCAATGCAAGCTGTGGTGTCAACATTCTTTCGTGTGATGTACTTTAATCATGGTGAATAAATTGTCACTATCGATCAGTTGGATTTTATTGATCCATATCCTGACCCAAATAGAGACCATGTCTTTCCTTTATTGATTCCCAGTGTTTCTATAGACACTACCCCGCCGTAGGTGAGTTACATGGCCTCATGTCCTTTGCATTTAATTTCTACTGAAAAGCAGCCTCTATTTTCATGCTTACCTTCTTGGGACTTGGTCCGAGCAGTTGATCAGGTGAGTCATCCTATACAGACTATGGAGCATACTCTCCACTCTGTTGATCCATTTGAAAGTTTAGACATGTGTCCTATCTCGGATGATCTCCTTCCTTCGGATGGAGTCTTCCTAGAGTCTTTGATACAATCTGATATTCTATTGGATGTTGGTTCAGTTGTGCCTAAGTCTAACCCTGATTTTCCTAGTAATCATGACCTTTCTTCTTATGTTGGTCTTGTTGAGTCTTTTGACTCTTCCTTTGAACAGCAAGTCAGTGATCCTGATGAGTTTGATTTTTCTTATGAATTTTTCAACTCCCGTGATACTAATTTTGTTCTTGCAGAATCTATCTCCCTTGTTGATTTTTTCTCTCCTTCTGAGGTTGATATTACTGATTATAAACCCTTGAGCCTTGGTGCTATAGAATCTTCTTCAGTCTATTCTGCCTTGACTTTAATTTTTATAGAAGATATCAAAGTCGCATGTGTTTCTACCAAAGTGACCTGCATCATATATTTTCTTTTGAATATGATCCTGATGTTGTTGTTTCTTGGAGGCATGATTCTTAGTTGGATTCACAACTGTTTACTGACCTTGTATTGTTGTTCAAGCTGTAATTGCATTTGCATGTGCCCTGCTCACGCTTATGAGCCTGATGCCGACTTCCATGCTTTTAGCTCATTGTATAAGCTCTCATCTTTGTTCTCATCGTCGCTCATCCTTGTATCATTTTTCCTTTGCAACTTGACACCCTTTACCTTCAGGAGACTTTCCCCAAGTGTCTTTATCTTTCTCATGTTCCTTGCATTATGCATAGGTTTGTTCCTCGGGCTTGGAACTAGTTTCGCTTTCCTATGACACTTGTCTCCTCGCATTTAGAGCATTATTTCTGCTCTCCTTCAAGCTCGTTAAAAACAGTAAGGAGGCCGCGAGTTGACTTTTCTAGACTCATTAAAACTTCACGGGAAAGATATTGAGTTTCTTTAGGCCAGGTATGACTCCTCAAAATAGACTTTATTGCTGAGTAAACTTATCCGTTTAGGCTCGTTAAGAATATGTGAATGGGCATCCACATTGGTGGTAGGTTATCACCTTCTCGGACCATGTGGAATAATAGGAGAAATGATCACTCTCTTTTCTTCAGAATTGAGAAGAGTATTCTTAGGCATAGGTTTATCGCTTTTCCAGACCTGAGGGACTAAACTTATGAAAAAGGAACCCCTAGTATGAGCTTAGTTTTCTCTTTTTCGTACTCTAGACCTAAACATGAAAAATATTTCGAGTGTACTTTATGTCTTTTTCATGCTCGTTAAACCATAAAGAACAAAGCATCGAGTTTACTATTGTAATCCCCATTTCTCGTAATCAAATGGATCTTTATGAGTGATATTTCCTTCCTTCACACTCGTTAAACTCAGACTATATGCTTCTTTTCAAGGAACATTGGGTAGGTGGTAATTTAACCTTTTTCAGACCTTCTTGACTAAATATGAAAAAGGTGCACCTTACTTCTTCGGAACCTAAGAGAGTTCTTCTTTGGTATGTTTTACACTTTTTCAGCCTTAGGAGACTAAATTGGATGAAAAAGGACCCCCTAGAGTATTCTTTGGAGTTTTCAGACTCTCTAAACTATGAAAACACCGACGAGCATGTACTAGTTTGGGCTCGTAAAATCCACGAATCAGTGCTTTATCAAGCATTCTTCTGTCTCTTCTTCGATCTTTCCAAAAACGAAGAAGGTCCCGAGTTTGTTTTCTTGGACTCGTTAAACCTTTACAAGAAAAAGGCGAATGGAAGTTCATTCACATGTTTTTTACATCATGGAAGCAAGTCTTGTTTCCTTGAACAAAGCACCAGTTTTGAGTCTATCAACAATTGGGTCCTAGTATTTTGACCTTATGCCAATTCAGAGTTTTACTCCTCCAATTGGTTTCTTTTCCAATTATATGGGGAATCTGTCAATGTCTCTTACATTGCAGATTTGTGTCGTTGGTATTTTTGTGTCAAAAGCTGCCTAAGTCACTTTTGTGTTGTGGTCATTGTTCAAGGATTAAACCTTTGTCAGCCATTCTGTAGTTGCCTTGACCTTTTGTGTCGGCCATTCCCTGGTATCAGTTCATTACATCATTTCTTCAGCAGTTCTTGTCATGAAATTTTGTACCAATTCTAGATCCAATTATTCTTTGACTTACCTTGTGTTGGATGATGAAGGATTCCTTAATGCCTTCCTTCCAACGGATCTCTTCCTATCGACAGCAACACATCTTGCTCTGGGGATGATATTTATATTTTTATGACAGTTCCTTGGGGATTGCAGTCATTAGTGGCAATTTCCCTTGATATTGGGTAGTGGGAATACCTTAATGTCTCCTACTCGATGGATTCTTCAAGTGTTTGACTTCAAGTCCTTGTATTCAAACTTGTTAGAATGTACTAGGTACCTTGGAGACCATTTTCATTAATGGTGGTTTCCCTCGCATTTGTTAACGGTTCTCATCATTGACTGTTAATCAAACGGTTTCCTCCATGTTCGACTTCAGCTCCTTTATTCGCATGGTTAGGATTCGTACCTTTTTTGGGCGGTTTGGATTGAAGACCTTGGGCCGACAGTAGCATCGTCATTTTGCTATTACCCAAGCTGTGCAAGACCTTGTTACATTTTATATGAAATTTTGTTGAGACATAGATCCACCTTGTATTCTTGTGGCTATGATCAATTGTTGAGCATGGCCCCACCTTGTTTATTTGTGGGCATGACTCCTTTAGATTTGATATGGACCCTTTTTGCATATTGAGCGACCATGATAGTTTCATCAGTTATACATATGTTGGATCTGCTTATATATTTATGGTGATGATTTGTATATGGAATTGTATGTCCCAGAGATCAGTTTTTGTTTAACATTTATATCTCTTTCAGGTACTACCTTTGTTCGAGCCTTTTGATCTTGGATTCTCTGCTCTCTCCATACTCAAGTATTTCCTTTATAATGTATTTTGACTATATTCTTATCCTCTAACCTCATACATTAGGGGGCATCTGTTATAGCTCAAAATGACACATCTCTACCTGTGAACACTTTCCCATGATTCCGTCGCATGTCGACACTTCATGAAAGTCACTGAAAAAACACCTAACTTGGAGGACCCATATCTGTATTTTTGTAACTCTGTTTGACCTCATCTCTACACTATTGGAAAGATATCTGTGTTAGCTAAAACTTTCCACAAGACACCAAAGTCTAAAAATTCCTAGAAGTACCCTAAAAATGACCTTTTTTGATGTGTACGTGAGTTTCCTTAAGGAAACCCGCATATGTACGCGACTTGCTATATATAATACTCGTGTACATCTTAAATACGTGAATTTTTGAATTGCAACCTGTGTATACCTCCTCGCGTACACAACTATTGTCTATGAAACCCACGTACCCCTTCTGAAAATGTAAAAAGAAATACGTATTTTGAAATTCAGGTAGTTTGGGTAGTTATGCAACTGACTCCTTCAGTTGTAACTACTTTGTCTTCTACCCTAACTCTTCATAAAGCATATAAATAGAGGTAGGGAAGTCCATGAGAAGGGGATTGAACTTTTGCATTGTCATGCTAGGGGAATTGGGACTCTCTTTTCCCACCCCTTTTCCCTAGTGATCATCCCCTTGTGTTGCAGAGCTTGGAGGCTGAGTTCCTTGGAGAAGAGAAGCAACAGAACCAGATCAAGGTTTCGTGAGGTGTCGAACTTGAAGAGAAGGTATACTTGTACTAATTTTCAAGATTAATAAAGATGTGATGTCCTTCTTCTTCCTAAATCTTTGTTCAATGTGTAATTGAATCTCAGTTTATGATCATATTATGATGTTAATCAGATTATTATTTCATGTTTATTTGATTATCATTGCTTTATATGTGGTCATATTGGTTTGAGGAAGGTATAATTCGTTTTGCAGGTCTCTTGGAGCAAGAGGAGCAAGAGGAGCAAGAGAAGCAAGAAGAGGATTGAAGAGCTGCTTAAATCAACCTTCATTTGGTTAAGGTATGAACCATTCTAATCTCTCAAACTTGCTTAGATATGCTTGCTAAACATTATACATCCTCAATTAAAGCTTGATATTAAGTTTGAATTAACTATTTACAATGGAGAACTTAATGCTGAGAAATTGGATAATTGGATTCGTCAAATAGAAGTTTATTGTAGGATTCAAAAATTCACTAAAGATAGCATCAAAATTCAACTGTCTTCTCTCCAACTTGGAGGGAAAGCTCTCATATGGTGGGAGAGAATATATCAAGAGGATTTTTCCACCAAAGGTAAAATTATAGCCTCTTGGTATGAGTTTACTTCAGCATTAAAAAAACAGTTCAATCCATTGGGGTATATGCAACAATCTATGATGGACTGGTATAATTTGAGCAAGGTAAAGACAAAGTGTGTAGGAATACACACAAGAATTCAAAAAAAGAGCATTGGTACTTGGTATACCTCTCTACACTCAAGAAACTCTTCTCAAGTATATAGGAGGATTACATAGTTATTTATGTCATATGATACTTATCTTTAATCTCACTAACGTTGATAAGGTATGTGTTCAAGTGACTCATATGGAGTCGAAGGGAAAAATACAAAAGAAAAAATTTCCAAGAAACTTTTTAAACCATATGGAAACAAGTTCAAACGTAAAGGGAAAGGTAAATATGCAGCTACCATGAAGAAATAAGGAGAAAAACCTACATGCACTCATTTCCAGAAAAAGGGTCATGATGCATCCAAATGTTGGAAATTACACTCAGAACTCAAGCCTAAGAATTTTCAAAATAAATAAGACAAGAATACCACTGCTGCAACAATACGACATGATTTGGGATCTAACTGTAACATCCCCGACCCTTCAACCGGTGAAGAGGACGCTACTGACACCAATCATATGGGAAAACAACCCCATGAACATGAACATACATCAATGCTGAAATAAAAGCTTAAACATAATACATACCAAGACGCATAATCCATCATACAAAGATGCACGGTTACTCAACATTCAACAGAAGCAGACATATACTTTCCAGCATTCAACATGTTCATCATAATTCATGAAACAGTAGATATAATTGCAGAGATGGAATAGTCAGGAGTACTTATCTTTTTAGTGAAGAAATTTCCCTGCAACCAGCTATGTCTCTACAATGTTCCACCCAACCACAGGCCAGCTTGCTCATCAATCTCTCAGCAACACTGCCACCCCCAAGCTAGGCATGATTCCTCAAGGAATAAGGGTCAATGCAGGCTTACACATAGCCAAGGTTTGCCAATCAGCCAAACCCACACAGTAGGGTTTTACCAAGTCATCAAGGAGCTAGGATAGGCTAAATGCCAAGCTGGTGGCCTCAACACCAGTCTTCTCATGCATACCTAGCCTCTAATCCTACTCACAACAGTTTGAATACCAACCACTGCATACTGTAGCAAAATAACCCATTCACAGCTCTGTGAAGAAGGCAAAGACAATTGGGTAACAATCCCAACCAAAAGGTGGAATATAGTTCAGGTCCACAAGACAACTCAGGGTTGTTCCCTAGCATGGCCAAAAAAACTCAACAGCAACCCAAAACCAGGGTACATCAACAACCACAACCTCACAATGAAAACTATGGCAACAATCCATAGTCTGCAATGGATAAGAAACCGAACTCCTAGCATGGACTGGGAAAAACTTAACTGACGAATGTGGGAGAAAAACCAGGAAGTAATCAATGGGAAACAAGGATCCTCCCTTAATAATGAAACCACGACACGCTTTCACAGCAACCACCTATCAGTGAAGAACTACAGCCAGGGTTCCACGGTGAAGTGATAGGACACTACACCGTCCAGACCTAACTAGCAACGCTGGAAAACAATGGCCCTTTCTCCACAGGGAAAACCCAGCATATTTTCATTGACGGCAAGGGTGGATTAAACAAAGGCCCTCAGTGTGAAAAGGAGGGAACAATACACAGAGAAGACCACCATAAAAAGGGAAAACACAGTAGTCTACAGCTCACGATCCACCACAAAGGATGGAAAACAATACACAGCCCAATAATGCCAAAGGAAAACCGGTTCTCTGCGTGAATGGAAGGAATACCAACACAGATCGACAAACAGTGTGAGATAGGGGAAGCAACCAACAACCAAGCAAGAAATCGCACCCCCTTCTTACTCAACTCTGCGTGAGGAAGATGAACCAGCCTCCTCCTGCGCGTCCCTGCGTGAGAGTGAACCGACTAGGGAAAGAGTGGTGTCGTGGAGAGAATGGCGGTGGAGGTTGCTTCCAACGTGAGGTCAACTCACTGGTTGAGTGTACGCATGGGCAAGGACTGACAGTCCTTCCACACTCCACTCCCAACCATAACTGCCTCAACTACTCAACAAGACATTAAAGTGGTTGGATGAGACAAGGGAAGATGGAAAATCAAACAAGGTGGTAACACATGGATTTCCCCCCCGATAGACCAAGGTTTGAAATCCCCCACCCTTATCCTTTGGAATCATGCCCTTTTCATTTTTAACGTTGCACCATCGTAGCTAGCTGTAGGTTTAGTTTAATTGATGTGCGTATTTACATGATGCCAAACTATAGTGTGTTGGATAGCACGATATACCATCAGCAACTATCCTTATTTCCAAAACATACACAACCAAATCGATGGTGGGGATTTTTCCTTTAACTCCTCACCATGATTAATTACATTATACACATCATGCAAATGGGGTCAAAACCGGGGTGTTACATTCCCCTCCCCCTTGTAATAATACCATCCTCAGTGTTTCCAATACATAGGAATACATATACAATTTGCACATCCAAAATTTCAAAATTTTGCAGATCTGTCCCACGTTCAATTATTTACTTTTAATGTTCAAGACCAAGCCCCTCGGCTTCCATGAACTTCTCCTGCTGATTCTCAGCTCTCAGCTTATCCCGAAGCCTAGGAACTTTGTGATTGTTTCCCTCATCATGTTCCCTCATTGGGCAGTCCCGGCGTAAATGATGTCCTCCGCATTCCCATCATTTCACTGGCTGCTTCATCTTTACCTGCTCAATTTCCTTTGAGTCTTCATGCCTAGACCGTTTCTTAATGGGTCGGTTGGATGAATGTCCCATCACTGATCCTCCTTCCTTTCCTTTGCTGATTGCCCCCACAAGGCTTTTCACCTCCCTTTGCAAACCAATAGAGTCTTGCAAAATATGGTGGTTCATTTCATTTTGCCTTTTCTGTATCTTGAGCATCTCTCCAAGATTTTCTTGGGTCTCGACAATCATTTGAAGGAGACTTCCAGCCAAGTCCAACAACTTTTAATCTGCTGCCATGATCAATGTGCACCACCAGGTTTCACTTTTCTCACCTGTGAAATGCACCATTGAAATTCTGTCAGACCAAGCATAATATAGATATTAAAATTAGTCAGTTAATTACCCAATTGGCATGACAGTCCAAGTCTCATCAAGGAGACTTTCATATTTTTCATGCCTTCCCAACAGGCACACGAGCTCA